>APFE031049730.1:101049-133392 GCA_000404065.3 Pinus taeda | reverse complement strand
GTTTTAAATTGATAATCTATTTATCATCGATATAAATTACTATAAAATCATCAGTTTTTATTTCATATTTTTGTGATCCATAATAAGAGTTTCAAAAAACAAATCATAAAGTATTTGTAAAACCAAAATCTTTAATATAGGTTCTTATAAAGAGTAAATTATAACTAAAATTTTTAATTGTTACAAAAGTATTTCAATATAAAAATCTTTATATGACTTATATTGGAAGTCTCAAAGTTGAATTGATAGTTAGATATAGATTCTTGCGGATATTGCAACTAGATAAATATTTTCACCTAGATTTTTCTAGAAGATTATTGTAGAGCATTCTCCTATATGTATTTATATCTCATTTTTGTCAAGCAATGCACGTGCATGAAAAGTTTACGAGTTGTAACAACACTTCAAGGTATGTTTTTGTTAGTTGATAAATGTTGTATCATTTTTGGTAAATCGCCTTGCCTCCTTCTATTACCGTGTTATCAAAGCAAGGTTCAAGAGTCATCCCTCACTAGTCAAGTGAAGGGTTTGAAGACTTACTTGAAGAGTCAGCTTTTATGTAAGCATCCTATTGAACTAAAGTTTTGTTTAGAGACATCACCCACCATATTGAACCCTGTCTATGTGACTTAATCCATAGCTTTAGGAAGCACAAAGGGGTTCTAACCTTTGGTCCAATAGGTTATAAGTATTGTTCTTGCTTCTCCACATTCTCTATGTTCTTTTCTTTGGTTTGGGGTTGTATATTTCCTCACCTAGTCTTATTCGGGTTTCAAAAGTGAACTACTATATTTTTTCGGTAAATGTTGTGACTTTGTTTAAATTAGTGGTTTTGGATTAATTTCCAAAAAATTTGTGTGGTAAGTTGTTTACATTCAAGGCCATGGTTTTGCCCCAAATGGTTTGGTGTATTTGGTAGAGTATGACAAGGAATTTGAACTTTTGACCCCACACACATATCAAAACAAAATAAAGATATAAAAATAAAGATGTGGCTAGTGGAGATGTTGGAATGGTTGCAACCTTGAAGTGTACAACTTATAATTGTCACCAAAACTTCCATAGATGGAAATTGAAAAAACAAGACACTATAGGAGTGTCATCACACCAAAAAGTGATGATAAACATTTTTAATTTATGGGTAGAAAGTTCTCTATCTGAGGTATGATATTAATCAAGCCACTAGATAATATAATGATTAATTATTCCTTTCATTAGTAGTTTTGTGTATGGGGAGATAGATATATATTGTGCATAAATTTTGCTTTCAACTGACCCAACAATGTCATCTTTGTTGTGCACAAATGTCCATGTAGCAAGTTACCATTGTTTATACATGTGGTGATTAAGAAAAAAAAATGTATTTTGTGCGTAACTTAACCATTTATAAATTTTAATATATTGAATGACTTGTTATATCTTCATAATTGATTTCATGTTTATTTTTTATTTTTCTTTTGGTGGCTTCAAGTAGTAGCCTTGCATAGCCACAAAACCCCATTGTGACAAGGGAGATTTAGGAGGTTTGCGAGATCAAAATGAGGACATTATTACATTCTTAGAATGTTTGATATTTTGTACTTCATTGGAATGTATAATCAACTAAGCAGGTAGTTGAGAAAGCCTTAATAAGTGATCAAAACATCAACTTGTAGTAAATAGGAAAAAGGATGTGAAAGCACTTTGTATTATCTAAAATGGCTTGGATGATAGTATAATTCTCAATATCTAAACAAAAAAATTATCAAAGATAGTTTGGGACATCTTAGAGATTGAATACTAGGGCATTACCAACATCAAGACAATCAAGTTGCAAACATTAAGAATGAATTTTGAGAATTTGAAGATGAATTAGTTAGAGTCAGTAGAAAAGTTCATAACCTAACTTAAAAACTTTGTAAACCAATTATGAATGAATGGTGAAAAAATTCTAGATTAGAAAGTGGTAGAGAATGTTCTTAGAAATTTGATTAATAAATTTGATGTAGTGGTTGTATCCATTGAAAATTCTAAGGAATTGATGCAATTATGAATAGATGAACTATTAGGATACTTGTTATGCCTTGAATCTAGAATAAACATGTATGATGATTTATTTTTATAAAATGCATTTATATCTAATGTTTCAACCTTAAGACATAGATGAAGTTCAACATCAAGACATAGGGGCCTAAGCAACAAGTCCAACAAAAAAAGAGATAGCAAGGAAGATTTGGAACAAGAAAGGGAACCATATCAAAACCCTCATAGCTCAATGAAAAGAAATAGCCAAAGCTCACAGCTAAATTAGAGGTGTGACAAATTCAAAGTTAAGTTATTTTATTATAATAAGATAGGTAATTTTGCACAAGAATGTAGGAAGAAGGTTGACCTTAATAAATAGAATGCAAACTTTTATATCGCCTACAAGAATTATGAAAAGACTTTATTCCGTACTTGTAATGTTGTCCAAGGGACTTCTAATAATATTTAGCTTACAAATAGTGGGTGTAGTGATCATATGATACAAAATAGAAGCCTAATTATAATTTAGATGATTCAACACTGAAGTTAAATTGGGGTTAAGGACAATATTCTAAATGATATGGGAAAAGGAATGGTCAACATCTTGGCCACACAAGACCGAGAAAGACACATGTTAGATGGGTACTATGCCCCAAATTTGAAATATAACTTTATTAATGTTCACCAACTTACTAAAAAATGGTATAATGTAATTTTTAAGAGAAATGATTGTTTTATATATGAAAAAGCTCACAGTAAGATGTTGATTGCTCGGTTTAGATGAAAAATAATAGAAAGTATCCTCTTGTCATGAATTATGGTATACTAGATGCCTCATTTACTCAAAAGGAAATATGTTTGGATGAATTTTGGTTGTAGCATTTCATATTTTTTCATCTACATTTTGGTGGCATAAAATTATTATAACATAAAAAAATGGTTAAAAGTTTTCCTCCCATTTAAGAGCTAGATAGCTCATGTGAAAGTTTCATTCTAACAAAGTAGCATAGGGACACTTTATCTAAAGGAGTGTCTTATAGAGTGAGGGTACCCTTTGGAGTTGATTCATATAGATTTGTGTCACCCAATGCAAACCCATCCACTAGGAGGAGGCTAACACTCAAATTTCATAAATAATTACAATAAAATGACTTGGGTGTACCTTTTTTCAAAGAAATTTGAAAATTTTGACAAGCTTAGAGAATGAAAGGCATTGGTGGTAAAACAAGGCAGTAATCAAATCAAAGTGTTAATATCAGGTAAAGGAGGTGAATATGATTCAAATGATTGTTACATTTTCTGCAAGTAGCATGACATTAAAAGCTAGTTTACACCAAAGCTTACTACTTAGTGAAATGGTGCATCTACAACAAAGCATACTCCTCAACAAAATAGTGTATTAGAAAGGAAAAATAGAATCATTATGACTATGGCTAGAAGCATGCTAAAAGAAAAACATTTGTCAATTTTGTTTTGGAAGAACCAATAACTTACTCCAATTATGCTCTAAATAAATCTCCCACTAAAAGTGTGAACAACAATGTTCCATAAGAAGCACGGATATGTATGAGTTGCGACATATCACACTTCGTAGTATTTTGTCGTGTGACATATATTTATGTGTCTAAAGAGTTGAGAAGAATATTAAATGACATAAGTTAAAAGTGCATATTTCTTGGGTATAATGATCAATCCAATACATATAAATTGTATAATCCAAAGAATATAAAAATCATCAAAGGATGTTGAAATAAAATAAGATGAAGCATGGGATGTGAGTTTAGACAAGACTATAACTGCTAGAGAAACAATAACTTAAGTAGAAGATGAAGAAGATGAGTAGGTTGCACAAAATGGATAGCATTTTATGCATACCTAACCATTAGCTAGATATACTCCAACAAGGACTGTGAGAAATTCTATTGAAGCTCATCATCTGGCATAGTATCCCAATCTATTTGTACTTCTCAATCAAGTATCAAATCTAGCTTTATAATTGCTTCTCTAAGGCCTAAAAATACTAGAAGTTTGAGAGAAATCTATGAAATTCTAGATGTGCATTCAAATTTTGCATTGTTTACTTGTTAACTTACATATTATGAAGGAATAATCAAAGAAGAAAATTGGGTAAAAGCAATGGACAAATAAATGCACCACAATAGAGAAGAATGGTACATGGGAGCTCGTAGAATTATTAGAAGGTAAATACTACATTGGTGCAAAATGGGTTTACAAAACCAAGTTTAATGAGAAAGTACAAGGTTAGATTGGTAGAAAAATGTTTTTCACATTAGCCTACAGTCAATTATGGTGGGACCCTTACACTAGTTGCAAGGCTTGATACAGATAGAGCTCTCTTAGTTTCAACGACTCAAAACAAGTGGAAAGTTTGTGAAATGGATTTAAACTCAACAAAATTAAATGGTATTTTAAAAGAAGAAGTCTATGTAGAATAACCACTAAGATATGAGATAAAAGTACATGAAAATAAAATTTACAAATTGAAGAATAAGTAATAATTAGATCACATTGATACAAAGGTGAATATGTAACGTCAAATCTTGATTGTTTGTTTATATATTAATGATATGATATTCACATATTTTTTATTAGTATATAAGTTTAAATCAATCATTGAAACAATAATTTGAAATGACTTATTTGGGGTTAATTAGATATTTCCTAGTTGTTAAAGTCATCTAATCAGATTCAAGAATTTTTGTGTTTCAAGCAAAGTATACCATGAATGTACTGAAGAGGTTCAATATGATGAACCATAAACCGAAACCAACTCCAGTTGTAACTAGGAAAAATGTCAGCAAATAGGATACTAAGGGATCCAATGTAAACATAATTCTATTAAAGAGACTGGTTGGAAACTTCTTGTATCTTGCTACCACTAAGCCAAACATCATGTATGTTGTAAGTTTGATTTCCATGTTCATGGAGCATCCAAAAGACTCATATTACCAAGTTGGAAAAATAATTTTGAGATATATTGTTAGAAAAATAGGATATGATAAATTATAGTTGAGTAATACTAAAATTTCCTTTGTTGGATATACTAGCTACCATTTTTTTATAGGTATAAGGAGGAGATGAAGATTACTTCAAGATAAATCTTGGTTCAAGCATGATTTTGTGAGCATCCAAGAAGTAGCCCATTTTGAGAGTCTTACTAGTATAATTTGAGTATGTAGTAGTAGCAACAATAGCTTCCTAATAAGTTTGGTTGCATAGAGTATAGGGTGATCTTCAACAAGGACAAGAAGGACCAACACCAGTGTATTGTGACAACAACTTACAATAAATATGCCAGAGAAGCATGTATTTAACAAAAAAAAATAGGCATATTGATACTAGGTATCATTTCATTATAGATTTTATAAAAAAATGGTGAAATATACTTAGAATTTTGTAAATCAAAAGACCTATTGGTTGACACATTTATAAATCCAATGGCAAGAGATGTGTTTAAGTTTCATAGACAAAATTTAGGTGTTGTAAATGTTGAAGCACATAATGTCGATAAGCAAGAGGGAAATTTGTTAGAATATTATAATTATTCCTACTAATCAATAGAGAAAGATCTAGATGAGATATGTTGTGAGTCTCAAATTTAACTTGTTAGTTAGTTCTAAGTTATTCTAGACATTGCACCTAGATAGATCTTCACACCTAATTTTTTCTAAAAGAGTTTCTTAAGTATTCTCCTATATATATTTATATCTCATTTTTGTGAAGCAATGGAAGTGTGAGTTTTATAAAGTATACAAACAGTTGAAGATATTTTTTATTAGTTGATGAATGTTGTAACATTTATAGAAAATTGCCACGCCTCATTCCATCGTAAAAATAGTTGGAAAACTAGTAAATAGAAGTGTCATAAAATGATTTGGAAATTAATTAATTATATATATATGTGTGTGTGTGTGTGTGTGTGTGTGTGAGTGAAGAAAGAAACCTATCCATAATTAGAGAACCAATTATTTTTCCAAAGATAGATCCCTATTTTATATTTACCATTACCCTAACAAAGAGAAATAAATAAGTAGGTTTTTCATTGCATGAAAGGTCAGGTCAACTTGCTCATCTTTGATACAAGATATATTTCTTTCTCAATCTCATCTTCTTAGGTTAAGGCACTAAATTCACCAAACCATTTTTAACTCTAAATTTGCAAAACCCAACAAATTTATGTTTTCATCCACTCCTAAATTCACTAAAGAAAACTAAACTTTGATTGATTTCTATTTAGACTAATTGGTAAACATAAATTTGATCATTTGTGCATATCTTGGTCAAATTTAAGTTTTTCAAATTTTAATAAGTAATTATGCTTTAGGTTTAACATTTGACTATAGCTATCAACTATGCAATAAAAAATATTCTAGGTTTTCTATATACAAATATTTCTTATTTTTACCATGTAAAAGTTGGAAAATTTCATATGTAAAACTTGGAAAATATAATTCCTACTTCTCTTAGCTGTGATTCTTTCTATGTAAACGAGTTTGTTCCTATCCTCTAGTAATTGTTTAGATCTAGTTGTTCCTTAGATTGGTGTGTGGTCAAGATTTCATATGTAAATCTAGGAAAATATAATTCCTACTTCTCTTAGTTGTGATTCTTTCTATGTAAACGAGTTTGTTCCTATTCTCTAGTAATTGTTTAGATCTAGTTGTTCCTTAGATTGGTGTGTGGTCGAGATGTTATCTCAATCAACTGATTGTGTGTCCAAGACAATTTCCCTATCTTGAGACGACACTTCATGTATATGTGTAATAGTATTTGATCAATGTAGGTGTGCATGCATTATCAAAATTTATCTTGGTATCAGAGCCCTCATGGGTCTGAGCCTTGGCCCCTCTCGGTTCGAGGGAAATAGAGAGTTTGGTTAGAGTTTGTTTGTCTATCTTTTGTTGCTGCTAGAAGGAAGGAGCTTCTTCACGGTAGTGAAGGAGTGGACAACTGAGTTTGCTTCTTTTTTGTGTGAAGAAACAACAAATTCCTATTTAGGAGGAGAGAACCTCTGCGAGGAAAAATAACTTTGTGAGGAAGAGTTGAGAGCCATGTGAGCCTCTTGGCGAACGATCATGCAAGGCGCTGAGGTAGGAGCACGAGATAGTGTGAGTGTTTGCAACTCTATTGGAGCACTTATTGGTATAATTGCATCGAGTAAGAGAGTTGTTGGAGCTGCAAGTATTTATTGGAGTAAGCCGTATTGAGTGTCTGCGTGACTTAGAGACGAATGTGGTGTTTTTGTGCAACTGCCACTACAAGAAAAAAGGACATTGTTGAGGGTCAAAATATGTCACCATAAGCTCATTAATGACAGTCAAAAGAACCTTTGTCACCAAAAATTGAACGTCACCAAAGGTGGCATCACCAAAAGTATAAGTGTTGTGGTTACATTCAAGGTCTGTCACCAATAATGATTTATAATGACAGATAGTGACCGTCACCATTTCATATAAGCAATGGTGACAAACCTTAACCTCCATCACCAAAGGTGGCATTACTAAAAGTATAGGTGTTGTGGTGGAATTCAAGATATGTCATGAATAATGATTATAATGGCGGATAGTGACTGTCATCATTCCATATATGTTGAAAAGTGTGCAACAGGAAATACTAAATCTAGGAAGTGCTAAAAATAGAACTGCTAAAAATAGCATGTCTAAAAATAGCAGTTTGGCCAGTGAGCATTTTGGCCACCTTGGGTGAGAGGTGAAACTGCTAAAAATAACATTTTCTAAAAATAGCATTTCATGATCCCTTCCTATTTTTAGCAGTCCTTGGTCTAACTATAGGCAGTAAAAACGAATTTTGTCTTACCAACAATTTAAAATATTAATTAATTAATCTCCATGAGTTAATTAATTAAGGAATTATGAACTTGAAGTCTATGTGAGGACATGCAACAATTTATCTATTAATTGAGAAATTTATCCATCAGTTAAAGAGATAAGAGTGAGTTGTAATATTGAGTTGTAATCAGTTGACCTAGTTTAACTTAGTCAAGTCCAGTTAGATTAATTTAACAGGTTGTTAAATTAATGAGAGTTCAGTTAGTTAATGCTTGCATGCATGTAACTGTTGTATTTCAGATAACTAAGTATCCACTCATGGATAACTCATGCATGTCAGCTATGTCAGCGACCCAATTGAGATCAGAGAAGGGACAACGTACTATCAGTTGGATGAATATTTTTCCTATAAAGGAAGCTCATCCATGATGAGAATTTATCTCCTTCAAGTTTGTGCAATTAGATCAAAGGTTAGTGAGTGTGTGAAGAGGCCAATTCACACAGGTGACAACACTAGACCTCAAGGAAACTGCACAAGGAAATAGGAGGCTTGGAGGGCAGAGGAGAAGGTTTATGAGAAGCATTTCACTGTTTATGAGCAGCAAAGGGATTGTACTGAGAGATGGATAGCTTCTGAGCTAAGGTTTTGTGTAATCTGGACTATAGTTCCACTTGTATGATAATACAAAGATGGGGTTTTAGGAAGATGCTTTCCCCAGGTAAATTCTTCTGTGTTATGTGTGATTGATTCCTTCTTATCAGTTATATGTGTTCTTATTGATGTTGCTCATGGTTGATTAAGCTTCCGCTAAATTGTTTGTAGAAGTAGATCAAGTTTTTTGCTTTAGTACATTGCATTACCAGGTTGATCTATAGGTGGGAAATTTCTACATGGTATCAGAGCTAGCTGATTTGTAGAAAAAGTTCTACATGGTATCAGAGCTAGTTGATTGGTAGGAAAAATTCTACAAAATTCTACAATATGAACACCGAAATTTTTTTTATGATGGGCCTTTCATGGTCGTCACTATTGATGCATATATATGGTGGCATTCATTGACCATAACCATTTGATATTTGGGTGAAGGTTGAAAAATGTCACCATAAGCCCATTGGTGACGGTCAAAAGAGTCTCTGACACAAAAAATTAGACGTCGCCAAAGGTCACATCACCAATACCATAAGTGTTATGGTGACATTCAAGGTTCATCATGAATAATGGTTATAATGAAATATAGTGACCGTCACCATTTCATATTTTAGTGAGGGCCGAAAAATGTCACCATCAACTCATTGGTAATGGTCAAAAGAACCTCTGTCACCAAAAATTGATCATTTTCATTCCAAATTAATATCAAGGCACGATGGAATCGAAACACCAACCTCCTGCTTATAAACCAAGCGCTCTTCCATTGAGCTAGCACCCTTTAAAGAATTACACTTTAAAAAACTAGACATTGGTACTTTCTAAATGAGTAGAATTGGGAATGATCTAGCTTGAGGATGCTCCGTGCTTACATTTTCAATGATCTGGAGTCTAAAATTATAACATTGAGAATTCCACATTCAACATTTCAATATATTTTCATGATTTAGAGTTAAAAAAAACACCGAAGATCAAAATATAGCATATGGAATTCTAAAAAAGTTAAGTGGTGTGAATTTGGAATATTGATGGCCCTTAGAAATGGAGGATTCAATTTTCAAACCATATGTAAAACATAAGAATTATGTTTACTTGAACCAATATTGTGTGCATGTGAATTCAAGATAATCCAAAGAGATCTGATTTTTTTGGACAGCACAAAAACCATTCGGATGCAAATATTTGCAAAGTAGGGGATTGGAAAGGAGACAAATCAATGCATTATTAATCAATTCCACTTGAATTGAATAATAAAGAAATAGACGGCTTGGCATCATGCTTGGTATCTAATTTGAACAACAATAACAAAAGAGTGACCAAAGATTTCTTGTAAGGCTTAAGAGACTTGCAAAGCCAAAGTAAAGATCAATGGAGAAGTAACTCCATTTGGAAAGGTCTAAGAGAGGTGGAAATCAAATTTAGGTTCACAAAGTGATGGGAATGAGTTAAAGGGCCAAGAAAGCAATGTTCAAGCAAGTAAACAGGGAATCAAAAAGAAGACACCCAGAGACATTCCCAGAGTGTGATCATGCCAATTCTGATGGAAGCAAAAATAATAAGATGTAAACTACAACAAGAACATAAACACGATTATATAAATTTGAAGTTAAACCATAAAAAAGAGTAAGATTTACAATTAATAAGCACCTTGGTAATCAGGAAACCCTGCCACATAGGCTTGAAAATTTTCTACTCAGGCTCGATAATAAACATTACAAAAAGCAATGAATACTAGGAGTTGAAGACGAGGACACAACGAATGATACTACTTGACCTTGAACTTGTCTCTCAAGGTCAACAACACAAAAGTCCACTATGGGACCAAGGTTTACAAATATTTGCAAAAATTCCACATATTGACCTCTAGCATCAGGTTGGAGATTCAGTTTTACAAACTGAAGAACGCAAACATGAGATAATGATCATAACTTCACAAAAATCCCTAGAGAAAAGAATTCCTAAAGAGAAACTAATAAACATTAAAAATAGTATATTATCAAGACCAATGAAACATTAAACCTAAACAATGATCACATTAAACTCATTTGACATGATAATACAATAAAAGAAATGTCAGAAGACAAATATATGTATCAAATTTCAAACATTAAATAGATGAAAAAAAAAAGCATAAAGAGGCCATTATTTTTTTAAAAGCAATATCAAAAGATAGTTTCATGAATAAGAGCTTAAGGTAAGACAATATAATTATATTAATGTATGACAAATGGTTGACATTATCTTTACAATAACCATTTCATCATACTTATGAACCAAAAATAGTGGAAAACTAGATGGATTTTAGGGAGAGAAATTACAAAGAAATTTTCACTGATATATATTACATTTCCTTTGAATCATCCATGAAGCACTAACCCTTAAATAGATATGCCATATAGGAAATATAGTAAGATATTAGAAAGGAAATGTCATTTTGACATTTCAGTGTCTAATATAAATAATATATAAGAAAGAAAATGGATGAAGAATTGTGGAGTAAAATCAAGTGCTAGATTAGAGTGAAAAGGTGACAATGTATTTGACCAATAAAACTTATAAAACTCTTCATAAGTTACAATGGATGATATGTTTCAATGTTTAAGGGTTTGGATTAGTGAATAATTCAGCTAGGGTATTTTGAATCAATGACTCAGTGAAATCTCAAGAAATTATTAGATAATAATCAACGAGTCATATGTATACTTCAACAAATTGAGGCATTTTGATGCTAATTTCTCATTTGACAAATGGTTGATTCAGTGGGTCCTGAAATATCAATCCATTTATATTTGATGTTGTTATCACTCATTGTTGTTTTGTAGTTGTAATTTTTAGGTCGATAAGGATCATCCAAGCATCATGTTAACAAGCAAGACATTGATGATAAAGAATTTGCAGAAAACAATTTGTATTATAGAAAAAGAACATGTTGGACATGGCATCACGTGTACTGGGCTTGATTAGTACTAATGGTACTTGGTGATTTTCACCATAATTGGTAATGCATAATGCATGTGGATTTCAAAGTAGCATGTTGCATAACTCCTATCCAATACTTTGTCATTTGTTAAAAAATGTAAGAAATTTTGAAGCTTAGAACCAAGCAACATTCATTTCATTTGGTGCCTGCATAATTGGGTAACAAATGACACAACCAAAGTGTATATAATTAAATTTGACACTATGTTGCATGGGTGTAGGTCTAGAACGGGGTGTACACTTGTAGCATGGATGAAAAATTTCAGCTACAAGGTGCAGCAGTATGACAATTTTCCTTTGTAAAATTAGAGGTTGTCGGGGATTTGAATGCAGTTGATAGAGGTGAAATTGAAGAGGAGAAACAATAACCCATACAACTTGGACAAAGATATTGTACAGATAATTTCTAAGCTTCCGACAAAGTGATCCCATTTTATGTAACACCAACCATGTGAAGAGAATGATTACACACGTGTGAAGACATTGATTACATAAGTTAGCGTTGTGGATGTCTCAAACATTTATTATGGGTTCCACGAGATTAGCACAGTCATGGTGAAAATGAATACATAGGTTATATTTGATGCAGTTATCTAGAGAATTTACCATGGGTTTAGCAAGACTAGCGAAACTTAATAGGTTACAACTAGAATCAAATCTAAATCCTGATCGACTCATTCTACCTTCTTAAGGAAGAGCATACCCTTTTTCCCGGGGCACACTACACTTCAACCAAAATTTAGTTCTTGAGGAGTTTTGATAAGAAGGTTTCTAATTTTGTGTTAGATATCATCTGTTCAACTAGGTGTACCAACATAAACAATAAAGATTTGTGATTTCCAACAAACATTTTCTAAAGCAAAAAGCATGACATTTATGAATTTAAAACTAATAGGTGTTCAATAGTGCCTATATATTATTATTTTATAAATGAAAAATACAGGATTATATAACAGTGTGTGGGAAATTTCCTTTTCTTTCATGTTGTATCACTAGTTTGGAAACCCATACAACATTGTGAATCTTAAATGTTTTGATGTTTATTTGGCTTCAACAAAATTTTGGAAAACATACCCGCACTATGCTCTTTGAGCCTAATCCTCACGGACCTACCCATTTCTCTTATATATTGTTCCCCACATGAGCAATTGATGATATACACCCCTTTCTGTTGAAGTTGTTCTTGGTTGTCCTTTACTAATTTCATTCTTTGTTTGATGGTTGACCAGGTTTGAATGCAGTCTTTATATCTTTCTTTTTGAGGATTTTAGCTATCTTGTCAGTGACTCCTTGAATGTATGGAAGGTAGGCATTAGAAGTCAAGGGGTCTTTCGCCTTGTTTTTATTATTTTCAGATTTGGCCTTTTGAATGGCTTTGAATATGCTTTTATTGTTGTACCCTAAGTTGGCAAATGTTCTTTTTAGGTAAGTAATTTCCTCTTCAATATGGTTTTCATCAGAGATTCTATAAGCTCTAGTGAAGAGCGTCTGCAGTACCCCCATTTTTTGAGCTGGGTGGTGGTGTGAATTAGCATGCAGGTAGTTATCGGTATGAGCTTTCTTTCTAAATACTTTATGACCTATGGAGCCATCATTTCTTCTTATGAGGAGAATGTCCACGAATGGTATGCAATTATTCTCTTCTATCTCCATTGTAAATTTGATGTCTTCAGACATGTTATTAAGATGGTTCAAAAACTTATTAAGTTCATTATCACGATGAGGCCAGTTGACATTGGTATCATCCACAAACCTAACCCAAGAAAGGGAAATATAGAGGGGAAAAGAAGGAAAAAGAGGGCTATCCTAGAGCTAGGAGAAAGACCAATGGGAAGTTGCTCATTTATAGTCAAACAAAGTGCAAGACTTGAGGCTGGACAATGGAGTCCTAAGGCCAAAGGCACCGACTGTAGCTGGATATAATCCAGGTGTGAAACAGAGAAAGTGCTCGGGGAGAGCCTGGACGTAATTTCCAGGCTCGAGTTTGGGAGGAGAGACTTTCCAGATGAATCTGGGTTCATATATTGACAAGTTTAAGACAGATAAGTATCATGGACTTTAATTAAAGGATGGTATTACTTTATAGAAGATTATTTGATTACATGAATAGAATCAACAAAATAATTACGCAGTAACATATGGTAAAAATTATGCAATAGTATACAGTAATGTAAAACAATCAATGATCAAATAAATCTTCCTCGCACAACATTTTCTTTTGAATATTACAAATGCAGTAGAATATAAACAACGAGCAGACAATGAGTCCCTTTTTAACTAAATTCTTGATAAGTAAAAGATATTCTATTTATGCGTAAAACACTGACCAAAACCCAAAACGATGCAAGAACCAATTTTTTCCTTATGATTTAATTACCCTGTGTAAGCTAGAATCTGGGAAAAGAGGTCAGTTTGGAGGAAATAAATCAAACCTATAAATCCTGACAGAAAGTATAGTAAAACCCTAAGGCGATTTCCGATTTCGAAAAATGACAAGAACCGTTCCTTAAACTACTCTATTAATAAAGTTGTGCAATTACAGTAAGAAGTAAAATTACTTCTACGAGGAATCAATACCTTAGCAAAAATTAGGACAGAAAAGTGAAAATCAATGAAGAATATTCAAGACGAACTATATCATAGTTGCATTATGAGGACCTAATTAATTCTTCCAACAAAAATATATCAGAGTCAAATCCTTTATACATATTTAATTGTGTAATGAATTTATAAGTTTTCACAGAAATAGACATATGTATATAACTTAACAAACTTTAGAAACCAAGTAGAAAAGTATTCCAAACCAAATAAGGTTAAGAGGCCTCTTCTCTGTCCCTCAAGATTTAAATACTTCGGAAGGATTAATTCCATTCAAACTGGCAATTTAGCCACTAACTTACGAGACCGACAACTTAGAAATTCTAAATACAATTCATTACTAAAACTTCTGGAGTGCGGCATCACCAAAACAGTCCTTCACATAATTAAGCGCACTGTAAATTCAAGCTAGGATTTTTGCCAGAGTAAACGAACAACATAAACTGCAAAAGTAAAACATAGGAATCTGGGATGGTAGGTTTCCAACCTGTAACAAATTGCAAAAATTTGAGTGCACATAATCCCTGGAGATGCAAAAGCTTAGCCACAAAAGCACCCTGACTGTTATAACAGCATACCTGCAAAACCAAATTTGCAAACATTATTAACTATGGTGGGAAAGGCATGTATCATATCTAACCATAATAAGTAATTCGTGGAAAGAGTCAAACCTAACTTGAGTTCGGCAAGATGTAACCAAAGGTCGTCCATCTACCTTGCATAGAACCCTTCACGGGCCCAGTTAGAAAATTCATGGGTAAGGAAAGAAAAGAAACTGTAAGTTCTTGTTAAAAACATAGAATTACCCTCTTCAAACCGATGACAGAAATCACCATTCCTCACAAAGTCTGAGAAGTTGGATGCCAAGCCTGGCCAACAAGAGCATATGTTAACCCTATGCGTCGAAAGAACTCCCATGCAGATATAAAATATGACTCGTAATGAAGAACTGAAATGGAAGAGAGTGAGGGTTCTGGATTACCTTGCTGTGGAGGATGAAGAAACAGAGCCATGGATCATGGAGGCAAAGTCAAAGAACCAACGGAGAAACCGGGAGCCGAAACTTTGAAGAGCAGTCAAAACCCTCACCTCTAGATTGTAAATGAGCTTCTCTTCGGCGAGAGACGATGAGCTGGGTAGTTGGAAAACCCTAAACCATTCTCACCATCAGATCACCCAGACCCAATCAACAAACAAGATCCATACTAGATATCACAGCCAAAACGAAACAATGAACAGATGCCAACAGTGGAGTTTCCTAGGATCAAGCCACATGGAGACATGTACATATGGCATTTAATTCTGAGTCGAGTAATAGCCTAGATGCCTCGTGGAAGTCCATGCGAGCCCTTACGATATGACATAGACAGGTAGGCCAACTATGGTAGTTAATGTGGAATTAAATTAACAAGATATGTCATAAAAACTTGCCCAGCCTCCGTGGCACGATATATGGTTTGATTTAATGCATAGATAGATGTGTATATATAATATATTATTAAATATATATAATATATATATATATATATATATATATAATCTAAATAATATATATATTAATATATATATATATATATATATATATCTTTCATTTAGATATGTGTTGTAGTATTAGTTGTTGTTACAAAAGGTATCAAAGCTCAGGTTCTTACACTGAGACTCTTGGGGAATATATATGTGTGTGTGTGTGCAATGAATGTGATCTCTGTAATTTAACTAAGTGAACCTGTATGTGAACACATAGATCACATCCATACAAGAAGGGTCAAAATGCAGAGGAGACCAAGACCACCCAACTCGCCCAGAACAAACTATGTGAATGCTAACCCTGATATTTTGATTCAGCTGGACGACGAGTCTTGTCAAGCTAATGCAGTCTTACTCGAAACTGTGCAACAACTCTGTGTGGAGATGACCAACTTAAGAACAGATAATGAATGGCTGCATCTAGAACAGGAGAAAATCCTCAAAAGTTTTTCCAATCAATAGAACCAATGACATCCAGACCCCAGTGTTGAAGATAGGGAGAAGACCCCAACAGCTCATAACGAACATGAAAATGAGGAGTCAGCCGAAAAACACGGGGAAGTTGAAGAAGGATGCTTGGACAATGTTTCTGATCAACGCAAGACAAAAAGACAAAAATCTGAATTACAAGGAGAATTTAAAAAGATTAAACCATTACTTTTGGAAGGAGAATCTGAGGAGGCGGGAGAAGCTTGGCTCATTGATATGAGCAAATATTTTTAGATTTATGAGTACACAAATAAACTGAAAGCTCGATTAGAAATTTATCAGTTAAGAGGTAAGGCTACTCTTTGGTGGGAAGAAATTAAAACAATGAGGAAAATTGATGAAGAACAGGTTACATGGAATGAATTCCAAAAGAATTTTAAATACAAGTATCTAAATGAACGTTATTATGACAAAAACGCCAAGGAATTCCATGAGTTAAGATTGGGAACCTTAACCGTGGATGAATATGTGGCACGATTCACTTCCTTACTGCGCTATGTGCCTTATAGGCAAGAAGAAAAGGCTAAGATTCAACGTTTTATTAGTAGTTTACCCAATTTTAGGAAGGAAAAACTTGAGTTTGACTACCCCAAAACGATGGATGATGCAGTGCGGAAAGCTTGCTTCTACTATCAGCAAATGAAACAGAAAAATGAAGGATATAAAGGAGGGTCGAACAAGAAGGGAAGAAGTTTGATTCCAAGAAGACACCCAAAATTTTCTAATAGAAGAAATATACAACAAAAGCCTCTTAGTAAATTCCCAGCAAGGAATCAACCCAAGGCTGCTTATTCTGAAAATAGATAGTCAGAAGGGGTTAATAAATTTAGTAATGATCAACAGTGAAAACCCCATCTAGGGATGTTGAGAACCCCACTACTACAAAAATTGTCTACATAAGGCAAGAACAAAACAACTAGAAAACATGCAGGAAGTATCCACTATGGGAGAAGTGGCGAGGAGCATGTGCAGAAATAATGCTGCATTGGATGATCATAAAGCAGAATATCAGCCCACCATGATTAAATGTGAAGGTATGATTACTAAGCAACCTATTTTGGTTTTGTTTGATCCCGGTGCTAGATTAAGTTATGTTAGTCCTAAAGTGGTAGAAAAAGTGTCAACTGCAGAGTAATAAGTTTCCAAAACCGTGGCTAGTTCAACTAGCCACTCGAGCAAAAAGAAAGGTAGTTGCCAAAACAAAACTATGTCCCATAACAATCTCAGGACAACCCATTCATGTGAACCTTAACATTCTTCCTTTGGGTTCATACAATATTTTAATCAGTATGGATTGGTTGGAAAAATGTTGGTCCTTGGTTGATTGCAAACAAAAAACTATCAGTTTTATTTCAGAATGAAGACAAAGGGAGGAACTTCAAGGAATTATGACCAATACCGAACTACGCCCTATTACTGCTAGTCAGTTAGCAAAATGTATTGGGAAGGGATATCAAATATATGTTGTTCAAGTGGGATTTACCAACACCAAGAATAAAACAACCTCCTTGGAAAATATTCTTGTCATTCAAGAATTTTCTAATGTATTTCTTGAATCCATCCCTGGATTACCACCCAAGCGGGATATTGACATCACCATTGAACTAATTCCGAGTGCAACCCCGGTATCCAAGGCCCCTTACCGTATGAGCATACCTGAGTTGACAGAACTTAAAATGCAACTTTAGGAGCTTTTGGATAAAAAGTACATCTACCCTAGTGTGTCCCCTTGGGGAGCCCCCATACTATTTGTATGGAAGAAATATGGAATGGTGAGATTGTGTATCGATTATCGTCAATTAAATAAGCTAGCCATAAAAAATAAGTATCCCTTGCCATGTATTGATGATTTATTCGATCAAGTGCATGGAGCCAAAGTATTTTCAAAAATCGATTTAATATCTGATTACTACCAAATAAGGATAAAGGAGGAAGACATCTACAAAACTACATTCTGAACTCGTTATGGTCATTACGAGTTTGTGGTGTTTCCATTTGGCCTCACAAATACCCCTGTTACCTTTATGAGTTTGATGCACAGTATTTTCCAACCCTATCTTGATAAGTATGCATTAATTTTTATTGATGACATTTTGATATACTCTAAAAATCAGCAAGAGCACAAAGAACATTTGAGAATTGTGTTGCAAACTTTAGGGAGAACTAGTTATATGCCAAATTTAGCAAGTGTGACTTTTTCAAAGATCAGATCCAATACTTGGGTCATGTTATATCAGCAAAGGGAATAATGGTGGACCCAGAGAAGATCAAAACCATTATGGAATGGACCGCTCCAAAGAATGTCGCTGATATCAGATCCTTCCCAAGTTTGGCCGGGTACTACTGTCGGTTCATTGAAGGATTTTCAAAAATTTCTTTTCCAATGACCTCCTTACAGGAAAATGGATGCACCTTTCAATGGAAAGCCGAGTGTCAGCAAAGCTTTGAAAGATTAAAACACCTACTTACCACTGTACCCATGCTAAAGGTAGCAAATCCGGAAAAGTCTTTTGTGGTTTGCACGAATGCAAGTAAAGAAGGTGTTGGTGGAGTGCTGACACAAGAAGGAAAAGTTATTGCTTACGAATCATGGAAATTAAAAGAATATGAACAACGATATTCTGCTTATGACCTTGAATTAACACCGATAGTGCGTGCACTTAAAATGTGGTGACATTATCTGTTGGGGAAGAAATTTTTGCTGTTAACGAATCATAGTAGCCTTACCAATTTCTTCAACCAATCTAGCTTAAATGCTTGACAGGCCACATGGATGTCATTTTTAAGTGAGTTGAATTTTGAAATGAAGCACCTTAAGGGGAAAGAAAATTGAGTGGTTGATGCATTAAGTAGGAAGCTACATTGTATTTATGAGGTTCAGATCAACGAAGCACGCTCCAACATTCCAGAAATCATAAAGGAGGAGTCTGTTAAAGATCTAGAATACGCTTTTCTTTGGTAGCAAACAAAGAAAGCTTTGTTAAAGGGGAAAAATTAGATTTCGAAATAAATCTTGATAACCTTCTTACCTTCAAAAACATAATTTATGTTCCTAACCAAAGCTTTGTTAAACAATTAATAATGAATGAGTTTCATCGGAAACCATGTGCGGGCCACCCAGGTTACCAGAAACTATTATCCGCCATCAAGAAAGGGTATTCTTGTCCCGGATTAAGGAAGGATGTTACTGAGTACTGGTCCAAATGTTTGGAGTGTCAGTTGGTGAAGGCGGAACATCAGCATACCGCTGGTTTGTTACAACCACTGCCCATTTCGTAATGGAAATGGGAGACCATATCATTAGAATTTATCACTGGTTTACCACACACCAAGAAACAACATGACTTGATTATGGTTCTAGTAGACAAATTGAGCAAAACCGCACACTTCATACCTATGAAATCCACTTACAAAATTATGGAAATCATAAATATATTTATGAAGGAAATTTTTCGCCTACATGGTATACCCAAGGTGGTAATTTCAGACAAGGATGTGAAATTTACATCCACATTTTGGAAAACCCTCTTTTCAAGATTGGGTACCGAGATCCAGTTTAGTACAGCTTACCATCCCCAAATGGATGGACAAACTGAACGAGTAAATCAAGTACTGGAAGACATGTTATGCATGTTTGTGATGCAACATCCACATAAGTGGGAGGATTACCTCCACCTCGTGGAATTTTCATACAATAATGGACATCATGAATCACTGGGTATGATCCCCTTTGAGTTGTTATATGGAAGAAATTGCAGAGTGCCCTTGGACTGGAATAATCCTGTTAATAAGCTAGCATTGGGTCCCGACATGCTAGCAGAGATGGAGGAAACTGTCAAGAAGGTTTGACAGAATCTAAGGACTGCCCAGGATGTATGTAGATAAAAAGAGGACATACAAAGAGTTTCAACTGGGAGATCAGGTATATCTAAGAGTAAAGCCCCGAAAATTTTCCTTACAATGGAGGGGTTGTGCTAAGTTAGCACCCCGGTATTGTGGACCTTTTCAAGTCTTGGAAAGAATTGGACCAGTAGCCTATAAGCTTGTGTTACGAAGCCACATTCGGGTCCACAACATTTTTCATGTTTTGTTGTTAAAAAAATATGTGTACAACCCACAACATATAATAAACTAGGAAAATATTCAAGTAATAAGCTAAGGGAATATATATCTATATCTATTATAATATATAATATATTATATAATATATATATAATATATAATATATATAATATTTATATTAGATATATATATAGTTTTTGAGAAAATTATGACTGTGAATTATGTATGTGTTGGTCGAACCGGAAGGAAAGTTTCTGGCAGAGTTTCTTCGTATTCTCGATCAGAGAGAAACCACCTTGCAGAAGTGATCCATCACCCAGATTAAAGTGTAGTGGAAGCACTTTGGCTCGGATGAGGCCACCTGGGAAGAAGAGGGATTTATACGGGAATCTTATTGGCATTATTTTCTTAAATTATAAAGAACATCAGGGACGATGTTCCTCACATGGGGGGAGAGATGTAACACCCCAGGCTCCATGAAAGAAGTATTGTGGCTATTAAACTCAGTTTTATGGTTTACTGTATTTATTTCTTTTACATTATGACAATGACTGAGGCTGGAAAGCCAGATAACAAGTTGTTACCTAATTTATGATTACTTATGAATTTAGACATGTTAATAAAAATAATTTTTTTCTATAATTAAAAGAAACAGTTAACAAGAAACAATTACACCCTTGCCCTGGAAAGGGAGATATAGCGGGGAAAAGAAGAAAAAAGAGGGTTATCCTAGACCTGGGAGAAAGACCAGTGGGAAGTTGCTCATTTACAGTCAAACAGAGTGTAGGACTTGAGGCTGGACAGTGGAGTCCTGAGGCCCAAGGCACCGACTATAGCTGGGTATAATGCAGGTGTGAAACAAAGAAAGTGATTGGGGGAGAGCCTGGACGTAATCACCAGGCTCGAGGCTGGGAGGAGAGGATTTCCAGACGAATCTGGGTTCATATATTGAGAAGTTTAAGACATATAAGGATCATAGACTTTAATTAAAGGATGGTATTACTTTATAGAAGATTATAATTACAGGAACAGAATCAACAAAGTAATTACACAGTAACATACAATAATAATTATGTAATAGTATACAATAATGTAAGACAATCAACGATTAAAGAAATCTTCCTCGCACAACATTTTCTTTTAAATATTACATATGCAGTAGAATATAAATAACTAACAGATAATGAGTCCCTTTTTAACTAAATTCTTGATAACTAAAAGATATTCTGTTTATGCGTAAAACACTGACCAAAATCCAAAACGATGCAGGAACCATTTCTTCTTCCTTATGATTTAATTACCCTCCATAAGCTAGAATCTGGTGAAAGAGGTCATTTTGGAGGAAATAAATCAAACCTATAAATCTTGACAAAAGGTATAGTAAAACCCAAAGGAAAATTCCTCTTTCAACAAAGGACAAGAACCATTCCTTAAACTACTGTATTAATAAAGTCGCGCAATTGCAGTAAGAAGTAAAATGACTTCTACGAGGAATCAATACCTTAGAAAAAATTATGACAACAAAGTGAAAATCAATCAAGAATATTCAAGACGAACTATATCATAGTTGCATTATGAGGACCTAATTAATTATTTGAACAAAAAGATATCAGAGTCAAACTCTTCATACATATTTAACTGTGTAGCGAATTTATAAGTTTTCAAAAAAATAAACATATGTATATAACTTAACAAACTTCAAAAACCAAGTAACAGAGTATTCCAACCGAATAACACCGAGAGGCCTCTTCTCTGTCACTCAAGATTTAAATACTTCGGAAGGATTAATTACATTCCAAATAGAAATTTATCCACTGACTTATGAGACCGGCAGCCTAGAAATTCTAAATGCAGTTTATTCTAAAACTTCTAGAGTATGGCATCACCAAAACGGTCCTTCACATAATTAAGCGCACTGTAAATTCAAGCTAGGCTTTTCACCAGAGTAAACGAGCAACATAAACCGCAAAATGTCAAATATAGGAATCTGGGATGGTAGGTTTCCAACGTATAACAAATTTCAAAAATGTGAGTGTGCATAATCTCTGGAGATGCAAAAGCTTAGCCTCGAAAGCACCCTGATTACTATAACTCCATACCTACAAAACCCAATTTGCAAACATTATTAACTCTGGTGTGAAAGACCTGTATCATATCTAACCATAATAAGTAATTCGTGGGAAGAGCCAAACCTTACCTTAGTTCAAAACGTTGCAACCAAAGGTCGTCCATCTACCTAGCATAGAACCCCTCATGGGGTTAGAAAATGCATGGGTAAGGAAAGAAAAGAAACTGTAAGTGCTTATTAAAAATAGAGACCTACCCTCTTCAAACCGATGACAGAAATCACCATTCCTCATAGAGTCTGAGAAGATGGATGCCAAGCTTGGCCAACAAGAGCATATGTTAACCCTATGCGTCAAAATAACTCCCAAGGAGATATAGAATATGAATCGTATTGAAGAACTGAAATGGCAGAGAGTGAGGGTTCTGGATTACCTCCCCATAGAGAACGAACAAACAGGCCATGGATCATGAAGGCAAAGTCGAAGAACCTGTTAGAGTCCTATAGTGATAGGATTTATAATTTTGAAATAACTGAAAGTAACTCTTGTAATATTGTACATACCTTTGCTTTCTGCAAATGTTTTCCATATTAAAATTAAAAACTGTAAAGAGGGTATGTCCTAAAATAAATATCAAAGGACAAGAAAAATAAGAAAAGGTCAAAAAATAAACAAAAATTGAAAAAATATATATATGAATCCCAAAATAAAAAACAGACCATGAAAGTGTGCAAGTCCAAGTGCCACTACTCTTTGCTTTACTGTCTTAAATAATGGTTGTGTGCAGCTTGTCATACATGCCACAACCGATGGTAGTCAAACTGCTTAATCTTGACTATTTCATGCTTTGAATTTTATGTTTATAGTCAGAGAATAAAATCTGACCAAATAGCTTAATCTTGGCAGATCATTAGATAAGTAGAGAAAATAAAAGGGGCTCATCAGTTTAATCTAAGCCATTGGAAGATATTAGATTAGAAGTAGATAGTTTGTTTTATAAAAGAAAATGAAAGAAAAGGATTTGTTGGTTTAAGTGCACCCACCAAAGTCAAGAAAAAATTATAGACTAGGTAAATGGGTAGGTGAAGAAAGGTTGCATAAATATAAGTCATTTGGAGCATAAGCACTATTGTCATGCTTAACTTTGTGTTTCAAGTGTGCAGGAGCAGTTATCAATGAAAAAGGCATGCTCATAAGATGAGTTTAACTAACTTCCCCTCCTTTCTCAAGATTCTACCTCTCATGCCTATTAATTTCCCCACTATCCCTTAAAATACCCCAATTCCCCTCCATTTTTACCCTTACTTCATTATCTCATATTTTCCCCCTAGAAATTCCCTTTAAAATCCATTCCCCTTTGCTAAACCATCATTATGTTCCATAAAATCCCTTTTTCCTAGGGTAAAAGCCCTTTTCCCCCCTTTGTGAAAAGTTATTTTGCCCTTTTTCTAATCTAAAAACCTATAAATCAACTTATCCTAAGTTGAAAAAACCCTTCCGCCTTAAAAAAGAAACCCGCCCGATGGATCATTTGAATTAATCCGCCAATTAAATTTAATTAAACACGGTTAAGTATGTTTGATTAGGCGGGCCCCTCCCTAACCTTTCTCCCAATCCCCTCTGCACATCTTTTCAGCGCAACCAGCATCCGATTAAAACCCATCTAATATAACAGTTATCGCTCCATTTCGCACGCATTCAACTTCCGAGCTTTAACAGCCTAATAGTGCCTAAAATGGGCGATTTTTCCCAGACCCAGTTTGGCAACGTGTCACCATCACAACATTCCGCATCCCCTCTGAGTTTTACCACCCTTCCCCCAAAAGTGGTGCGATGAGGGTCAAAACCACCCTCTCAATACCAGTGATTGTTCATAACCATTTTTTCCCACTTTTCTCAATTTTCGCCCAATAAAGCCTTGTAAACACCATTTTCACCATTTTTTCGGTCATCTGTGCATTAAAAGCTTGAGGTTTCTTGCACGCCTGAAGTCTACAAATTGCCAAACAACCACCAGATGCCATCTTGCCTTCAGCACTTGTCCAAAGCCACTATCTATCGCCTGCAACGTAAGAACCTCAACTAATTTCACAACACCAACCTCTGATTTCAGGTATTCTGCAAATATACACCACATTTACCCTTGTTAATATAAAAAAGTTCAATTAATTTAACATTGAATGAACTTAACTTAGTTATCCTACCCGTGAATTTGGAAATTTGCACCCAGACCCTTAAAAACTCTGTAAAACCCAGACCACTGATCAAACCCCACCAATTCAATTTCTGATATTTTACCTTTGTTTTCAATACAATGTCTATCCACATTTCCCTGGATGCTAAGCTTGTTTCAACCCCTCACCTTGACCAAGATCATGTACCTTTAGCTAATATGGATTTTCAGATTAAGGATACAACCTCTACCTCTGAAAGAATGAAGCTCCACTTCTGGAGTAAAGATAGATTTTTAAACCATGCTAATGACATTCACTTATGGGAGTCAAATCCCCCCGTCTACTCATTCCCAGAAGTTCACAACCTCTCAGACATTATCCACTATTGTCAAACTTGCTACATCCCCAGCCAGAGAGCTATAGTAGCCCCCAATCAACAATTTCTCTTCACTATCACTCCAGAGTCCATCAACCAAATGTTACAGGTCCAGTCCAGCCCAAATTTAGTTCCTTTGTCCATAGAGGGATTTCTAGACATGTACAATTCTATTGATGAGGGTAAAGTCAAGCAGGTGTCCAAAAGTTTCATAGTTGCAGAAAAGTATACACCAAATTTTACCCCTCCATACATCACCACTATGTTTTCACAAACTGCTAGGCATGTTGTCACTATGGTATCCTCCATCCTTGGATATAGGACAAATGAACATGTTGATGAAGTCACTTTTGCATTCTTGTCCCTTTTTACCCCTGGTAAACCCCCTACCATCAAGTTTGACTATGCTCAGTTCATTGCAGACAAAATGCATGAACAACTCATCATATTTCCCATTGAAAGGGTGTCTAAGTACTCTGTAGTGTTGTATTATTTATTCTTGTACTACCAAACTGAAAAATTCCCCATGAAGATCAAAAAATGTGATAGTAGAAGAAAAGAGAGTCTGTGCTCTATTGGACACCTATTGTCCAGAAATATTCCACTGTGTCTGATTATAAGGACTTTATAGATTCCTTTGTCCACCCAGTAATGAATATGTTGACAGGGACTGTGCTACCTAGGATTAGTCCTTAGATAAAAAAGGTACTTCAGTTGGCTAAAAGCAGTAAGGTAGGAGACCGGTACTTGTTCCAAAATCACACAGAGATTAGATTCTATGGCTACCAACTGGCTCCATACAAATTGCCAAAGTATCTTCCCTTAAGAAGTTTTGCCTTGGAGTATTTTAGGAAAATCATCAACTCAGATGATGTCCACTTCATGGCTGCAAAGAAGAAGGCCCAATTCAGATTCAAAAGTGATTGGGCCCCTTTATTTGCAATAATAGACAAGCTAGACCAGAGGCAAACAATATGTTACAGGAGTTGAAGTTTCCCAAGAGTTTTATGTGGCAGTATGAACCTCATGGAGTAATAATAAAAATGAGAACATGGGTTAAACTAGCTTCTTATGCACATTATTCGGTGCCTGAAATTGAAAGATATGCCAACCAAACTGAATGGTTGGAAAACACTTTGGTAGATAAAGATAGCACAATTGTTGATGTTGAAAATTATCTATATGATATTGAGCAACAGATTGACCTAAGTGAGTTCCTACAGGTCCCAAGTCAAGGCCAATGGATGGATGCTCTCTCTACATTGCAAACACCTTTGAATCAAGAGAAGAACCCTAAAAACAGAGAAGAGACTTCTAGTTCCCAAATGGAAATAGTCGATGAGCAAGCAAACCAAAGGAAAAGGAGAAAATTGAATCATGTTTCTGAACAGGAAGAACAGAGTGAGGTGGAAGGAACAACGTCAGAACCACAGTCAGGATCTCAGCCCAACACAGTAGGTCAGAAAGGGAAAAAGGTAGAGGAAACAAATGAACCCATCACCTCTAACACTCAGTTGATAGAAAGGCTGAGGTCAGCAGAGGTTTCTTATTTTGTCAGACTAGTTGACAAAGAAAAAACCATTAATGACAGATATAAGAAGATTAAAATGAGAAATGAAAAATTGAATGCTGAGACATATGCTCAGTATTTCAAACATTCAACTCCTAACCAGAGCAAACTAATGTCTGCATTTGATATTGGGGAGGGAAAGATGCAAATGTCATAAATGCATCCAATAGTGCCACAACCCAAGTCTGCAGCAAATTATAAGAAGGCCACATTTGAAGTATTGGCAAAGGACATCCATTCTGTGGACTAAATAGAGTTTCATAAACAAGCTGGAGAGATGATATACTCCACCTTGACTGGTAAGGCCATGGATGCATACAGATTACAAGATTCATCCCAACTATCACCACAACAGTGCCATCAACATTGGTTGAGAAATTGGCTCCTATAGTTCCATTGACCACTACATTGCCTGCAACAGCACCATCTACTTTAGCAACAGGGTCGATTGCAGTAGATTCTATAGGTGAAGAAGCCAATAAGTTGGCTAAAGCCATGGAAAAGATGTTCCTCATAGCCAATGAAATCAGGAAACTGGAAGAGAAAGTAAATAATCTGGAGATAGACTATAAACTTTCTCAAATTATGAATAAGGAAGAACATCACAAGGTAGCAAGATTAACTGAGAGGGTAAAGAATCTAGAGAAAGAAATGACTCTAGGTGACCCATTGGGACAAGCAAAATAAAAACTGTGGGCCAATATCATTGACTTTGTCAATGATGTTTGGCCATCAATTCAAGTAATTTTTTAGCAGATTGATTTGGTTAAAGAGGCCACAGAGGCAATTCAAAAGGTTAAAACAGAGCTGGAAGGAATGCCGGAAGAAGCAACCAGGATCATCGACCTTTTAAATTCAAGAACAAATACGAATTGGGAGAATTGGATATTAGTGACAGGTCAAGGACAATCCTTGAAGTAAGAAGAGTTCTTACTAAAAGGAATTTGATGCACAACTTGGAAGATAAGTGTCAGACTATGCAGTTTTCCATTGATAGATTTAAATTAAAATTTGACACTTTGATGCAGAAAGGTTTACCAAGTCCTTTGGTAATTAATGACAAGTTGATGACACAAAAGGACTATAACAAAAAGCTTAGGGAAGTGGCTAGAACTCAAGTCAACAATGTAGCCATCCATTACATAGCAAAACAAGAGCCCTCTATTAAAGTTCTTTACCAGGCGTTAGAAAAATTGTTTTACCTCCAGCATGAGGTAAAACACTTATTTGTAAATAAGCCGACATTTGCTAAGTACACTGAGGCTGACGAGGTCTTCAAGAAGTTAAAGAACATTCAGTTACCAACTGAAGAAAGATGGGAGAAACTAACCAACTTACTTTAATTCAAAGTAAGTTCAACAATTAACACAGTTTGGTAAAAGACAAAATGCAGAAAGTAAATAGGTAATTGTCCAATCAAAGAGTATCAGAGTCAAAGAGTATTAGTAAGAGAAGATAAACTAAAGAGCATCAGATGACAACTAAAAGATCAATCGGCTAGAAAGGTGGCACTACATTTTTACAATTAGATATTTTTGCCCTAAAATAAATCCCAAGTCAGTTTGGGATATTTTGTAAATAATTTTGTATAAATACTTCACAATTCGAAGTATGTAGGGCGGATTCTACTAGACATTTGTATAGACTTTTTTATCACAAAAACTCGGAGGGTTATTGTATCTTTTACTGAGCCAGCAAGCTGGATTGATACATAACGATCAGACATTTCAAAGGATTCATGTGTTAAGCGAATTTCAGACAAGTATTCTCATGTATTATTGTTATTTTTCTCAAGTTATTCATAATCTTTAATGTTTTTCTAAATCTAAATGTTATAACTAGAATAATATTTCAGAACTTGTTTAAATACACTCTGTCTTAACAATTATACATTTAAATGTTTTCTGCTGATATCTAAATTAAATAATTCTTAATTTCTCTTTGGTTTAGATTGATTTCTTTAATATCCAAGTTAGAGGATTCTTAATTGCCCTTTGATCTCGTTTATCCCCTCATTCATCATTCATTATTCGGTCTGAGAATCCTTAATTGCTCTCCCACCCTTAGTGAAAACCTTTTACCCCTTTGTCTCAAATATTTGAAAAACATTTTGCTATCTTACCCTTTGGACATTCCCTCTAGTGAGTTAATATAGTTTTGCTTCCTTACTATTTGACTCAATAGCCTTATGGTTTAAAAGACATCATTCTATCCATCTGTCTAAGTGATCCCACCACCCAATCTCAAATACAAATAAAACAACCCCTTGAACAATCATAACTAGCCTAAAAGTATCTTAACTAAAACAAAGTTAAATTTTAAAGAGAGAGCCCTCTTTGAGCATCAGGCTAGGTCATGATCTCCAAAAGTGGTTTGTGGTTGCCTTTGGTTTTTCTTTCTTTTTACTTCAAAAGAATTATCAAAGGAATAACAGAACCAACGGAGAAACCAAGAGTTGAAACGTTGCGGAGAAGTCGAAACCCTCACCTCCAGATTGAAAATGAGCTTCTCTTTGGCGAGAGACGGTGAGTTGGGTAGTTGGAAAATCCCTAAACCCTTCTCACTGTTAGATCGCCTAGACCCAATCAATGGACGAGATTCATACCGCATGTCACAGCCAGAATGAAACGATGGACAAATGCTAACAATGGAGTTGCCCAGGATCAAGCCGCGTGGAGACACATACATATGGAATTTAATTCCGAGTTGGGTAATAGCCTAGATGCCTCGTGGAAGGCCATCCGAGCCCTTACGGTATATCAGAGTCTGGTAGGCCAACTATGGGCAGTTAATGTAGAATTAAATTAACAAGATATGCCATAGAAACTCACCCAACTTCTGTGGCACGATATATGGTTTGATTTAATGTATAGATAGATGTGTAAATAATATTTCTTTTATTTATATATGTGTTGTAGTATTAGTTGTTGTTACAAAGAGACAATAATGAAAAACTTAAAACAATCGTACACTATTTTTCTTCTATTGTTGTTAGTCCATATGCTTGATCTCATTGCTTGGATTCTTAGTTAAGATGGATCTATGCTGATTCTCAATAATATTATTTATATTAATATAAATTTACATCTTTAAATAAAAATTATCCTCATTTTTAATAATAAAAAAATCTATGTTGATCTTAATAATATTATTTATATTATTAAAATTTTACATCTTTATATATAAAAGTATCTCATTTTTAATCAAAAATCTATGTTGATTCTTAATAATATTATTTTATATTATATAAATTTTACATCTTATATATAAAAGTATTCTCATTTTTTATTTGATAAAATTTGATTTGATTTAATTCTATGGGAATCTTTTTAGTAGCAATGAAGGATAGAAGGATTTAGATATATCTCAAAATAATTATAACTCGTTTCATTTTAGATTTTAATAAAAAAAATGTATAAAATTAATTAAAATAAAATATTTATAAATATTTTTGATTGTAAAATAAGTTATGTTTTTTGGCCGTGTGGTATTGATAAGCCATGGTATTGTAACAAAGCATATTTACATGTTAATAATATTCATGATAAAGTGGGGGTGAATATCCATGGTTAATAATCGTGACATATTGCTATAAAATATTACTTTATTTACTTTAAGATGAGGCTTTATGTTACTTTTAACTTTTTATTTATTATTTTGAACTTTTTGTTTATTACTTTTAACATTTTTTTTTTAATTGAGCACATATATAAATATTAAATGTTAAGCATTTACACTTACATATCTACCCTAATATTAAGCAAATATTGACATTATATTAAATTTGTTAAATGTTAAATATTCACATTTGACATCTAGCCCATATCCGGTTGTAGAAATAAAATAAAATTTTAAAAATAAAATTAAATAAAGATTAATATATATGTAAATATTATTAACTGTCAAAATAAAATAAGGAAATATAAAAAAAAAATAACTTTATAAAAAAAAATAATAAAAAAAGAGTGAAAAGAGATTTGATCCTCTTGGGGTTTGTTAGATCCTAAATTAAGATGGATCCAGGTTGGCTTTAAATTAAGTTTTAATTAATTAATTCTTATCATTTTTTAATTTTAGCAAGATGTATTATCATGGATTGATGTTTTTTAGCATTTACTAATAATGTGGTGTATATGAATTTATAATTTAATTATTTTTTATTATTTTTTTTAGTTTTAATAATGTGAGATGTAAAATTAGATGAATGTTTTAATACCTATCATAAAATAATGTCTATGAATATCCACAACCATTTAAATTATATAATCACTACAACTATATAATCACGTTAATTTTAACATTAACAACAACCACCTTAAAAATAAAATAATAATTTTTTTTAATTGACTCATCATTTAAAAAAACATCATTGATAATGTGTCAAAATATTTTTGCGCAAAGATATGTGTCAAACTATCTTTGGGAGAGTTTAGTCAAAGATATTTTGCCACATACAACTCAATTGAATCCAAGAATCTACCTAACATGTAGGTACCAGAATAGGAATTTCAAATCCTAAGTACCTATTAAATTTGACAGTTTAAACAACTCTAATACCAGTGTTAATTCTTTTAATATAAAATATTAAAGATTTGTGAAAAATTTTGACTACATTTAACCAGCAAATCAACTATAACAAATAATTTACCCATCAAATTCCATCCCGAAAAAGTAAACACAATTAATATTCTTCGGCCTTCCCACCATGCACCATGCACGTGAATTGCATTTCCTCTTCCAAAAAGTCAATTGGGATACATTAAAAATAGCGATTTCAGCGATGGGATGCTTTTCCAACATTACTCTTTAAAATATTTTTCAACACGCTCACATTCAGCGTTCCTTCGCTTCGCTTCTTTGTGCAGGCTGACTTGGTGATAAAGGATATGGCAAGTTTTAGCGGAAAGTTGTAATGGATGTTATTTCAGGTGGTTGTGAGGATTTAATAATAACTTTTCTATTCGGATTCCAATCACTGCTACAACATAAATACTGACGGTGAAAGACGCAACCATATATAATATGATGTAATGATAGACTTATATAATGCACACTGGGTCGCCCCCCATTTTGAAAAAAGGTTCTAGCGGAACGCTGTATATGAATTTGCTTCACACTTGTGACTATTTAATCATGATGGTTTGTATTTCTGTGCATTGATAATTTGGTCCTCTGATTCATCGTACGAATTCATTTGTTTGAAAAGACCTAGGTACAAAGGGGTTCTTGATAGTGAACATTGACCGTATAAATTGTTCAATAATTTATATAGTTAAGAAAGTTAGTTTAATTGGTTTAGTTTTTAATATTAAGTAAGAGATTAGAAAGTCATTTTTCTTTTGAGGAACTAGTTTTGTATAAAAAGTTAGATGAATATAATTTTTTGAATGGATTATTTATATATATATTTTTTTTTTTTAGATTTAGTGTATAAAAAATTAACTAAATGTTATGTTACACAAGAATGGCTCTCAAGAGTTGGGAAATCTGTTTCAATGATCTGGGGGCTCTTGGGAGGTTTGGAATTGTATAAAAACATTCTTTTTTCAGTAGGAGCTGCAATGAGAGCTTGGGAAAGTTCCAGGAGCTTTGAAGACTATTTTTTTGGAGTTCCAACATTCCTTGGGGTTGGGGAATACAAAATATGTAGAGAAATATGTTGAACTACCCACAAAACATGAGCTAAGTTGAAACCTTTGTAGGAAGAAAGGCCAAAGACATCCTTATTCTTAATTGAGATACCAAAGCAATCTCTTGATGGGTTAAGAAAGCTTGTGGCACCTCGATGTAAGGGCAATATCTGGGATGTCATGGTGATGAGTATTTCTTTTGATGTTTATGTATATATATCACCAAAGATTGTGCCCATATTGTATGTGGCAGTGAATGCTTAAACATTAGAGTTGCTTTACTTTTTCTCTTAAGAATAACTAGAGAAACATATGTTAAATTGTTTCTTTGTATTTTTTAGCCAGATTGTTTTAAATACTTGTCATGTGTCATAATGAACTTGACATTTTAATATTTTATATATATAAAAGA
>APFE031049730.1:85028-100855 GCA_000404065.3 Pinus taeda | reverse complement strand
AAAAATAAATTTTATTTCTAATAATTTCTTATAAATTTTGGAAATTCCAAAACATTTATACTCAAATTCCCAATATTCCCATGTTACAAAAACTAATACCAAAAACCCATATAACATTTAGTTCCTTCTAATAAATCATACATATAAAACTAATACCAAAAACCCATATAACATTTAGCTCCTTCTAATAAATCATACATATAAATCTTACGTACATTTGATCAAATCCAATCCGACCTACTTTCTACCTGACGACTTTTTGGTATAATGATTGTGCAACTATTTCTTAGCAGACTTTTCCTTGTAAAATATAAGTAGAATTTTATATTGTTTACATCAAGAACTTACAATGGACGGAATAATCCTTTCAGTCTATTTCCAAGGTCTCATATGATAGAATATGGTGATCTGTCATTTTACAAGAAACAGCATTCATCTGATAATTCTGAATCGTGTTACATACCTGGATGACTGAATATTTCTGTAAACTACTAAAAATTTTAAAATTCTCTACGACGACTAAGTACCAGTAAAGAGTCTCGGTAAAATAATAATGTCCATCATTGACAATCAGTTGTTTATGAAACTATAGACATTATAACACCTGGCGGTTTGTCTATAACACCTGGCGGTTTCTTCTTTTATCTTACAAGAAGCATTCGTACCAAAATTGTGAATCGTTTTTAAATATCTTGATGATTAGATATTTCTGGAAACTATTAAAAGATTTCCACTGTGACCAAATATAAGAAAATATTCACCATAAAACAGTACTTTGCACCATTGAGGATGGCCTGTTTACCAAAACGAGGATTGCCTGTTTACCAAAACTATGAAAATAATTTGACATTTTAATTTGCTACCACCATGATTGAAAAACATAAACAAAATCATGGGCATATTCAATCCACCTTCAAACAAAATTGTGTGGACGAGCCTTGAATTTAAGAGTTTGTGGTTAGATTCGAATAACCTCCACAAATCAAACACGTTGCTTTCAAGTTTCTATGGTTTCTATTGGATATTGGTCAAGCTCCAAATCATCTCCACTTTTCAAGTACTTGAGAAATTAAGCATAACATTAGAAAAATATGTATACAAAAGTTTAGTTTGGTTATTACCTTCATCCGTTAAAGCTTATTTTGGTTAACAAAATAAATAATTCCGTAGTAAAATCTCTAGGTAATAAGGGTATGGCTAATTGTATATTCATCTTAATATAAAAATGATGATATTTTGGATTTTATAAAATTAGTATATTGGATTTTATAAAATTAATATAGATTTATATTAATCATAGATTTAATATGAGTTGAGAGGGATTTAATAATGCCAACAACATTATATGAATGCTTTATAGGACTGAATGTATGAAAACCATCTACAAAATAAAGAGCTATAGTATATATAATTAGTCGACATATACATCATAGAAAATTAAACAAAAACAAGTACGACCGTATCCCAACAAATTGCTACTCATCATAGGACTCCACGGGAGTTGGGCCCTTTGCACTGCAACCTAGTAATTCAAACTGAGGAAGACACAGGATGTGTTTTTCAATGCGGCCGAGACTAACATTTTGCTACTGAATTTGGAATTGGATGAGTTGAAATTCTTTCTAAATTTCCTGATAAGCTGGATCAGATTTAACAGAGCCTGTTGGAGAGGTCATGATAACTCTAGCCACAAGGCTCTTTATCACCCAATAGAAATGGACAGTTTGTTCGCATTGAGTGGTGCGACCTTTGGTATGTCATCGATAAGGACTAAGTTGTGCTAGTCTTGAATATGAACTTCTGCTTCTGCTTGCTGATTCAATTTTGCTTCCCATGTAGAAATCAATTGCTTAACTTGGGTCAAAGTACTTGAATGATAGGCTTGGGCTGCCTCCTTGATGATTTGAGCATCAATTTTATGGCCCCTCCTTCTCGGTTTCCGATCTAAGGATGGACCACTACCTCTGCGTTTTCTTGATTGTCGATTGCAGGCTCGACCACCTCTTCCAGAAGAACTGGCACCAGGGGATGGACGAGTCATATGAATCTTCAAGCAAACAACAGAACCTAAAGTTGTCAACCAAACAAAACGAACCACGATCCAAAACCAAACTGTCTACACGCAGTTAGGGAATTTACAAAAAAAAATTGAAGACCTGGCACAATACATAGCATGAAAGGAAAATGCAAAACTTGTTAGGCTCAAGCCTTTCAAAGAAACTAAGGGTTGAATGGAACGGACACCTCCGACACATAGTACCATAGTTCAGCTCCCCGAGCCCAGGTGAAATAATATACAGAGATAATTTAAGGTATGTTTGTTGCCTCAAGAAGAAGGCTCCATAGATCAGCTCCCCAAGCCTAGATGAATCAATATACAAAGATAATTCAAGGTATGTTTGTTTCGTCAGGAAGAAGGCTCCACAGACCGGCTCCCCAAGCCCAGGTGAATCAATATACAAAGATAATTCAAGGTATGTTTGTTGTCTCAGGAAGAAGGCTCCACAAACCGGCTCCCCGAGCCCAATTTTAGTAAAACCCACACCATATTCGCAATAACTCAAATAAAGGGAATTCAAACTCATTTCCATGCTCAGGACCAACATTTCAATGAATAGACATTCATCCACCGAAATATTCTAGACCAGAGATTGACAATAAATTCCCACTTGAGACAAAATAATGCCAAAGAAGACGGATAGAGGGATAGAAAAAGCAAACATTGCATAAGACAAAACAACATAAACTTTCCAATTTGCCTAACATTGGTTCCCATTCTTCACAAGTATCATATTGCAGAGATTTCCATTTAGATTTCAAGAGGCATCACAAGAGTATGCAAACCATGGTCAAAGAGGAGGAATAAAGAGAAGTACATACCTAATAGAGGAAGCCATGAAACCGAGAGAACCAGCTGTGTCCAAGAAGCAAACCCGCCTACCCTTTCTTGCAAACAAGAAAACACTTACCAATAGCCTTCGCTCTCCTCCCATAAACAAAATCCACCATAAAACAACTAGATGCTTAGGTCAATGAGCCTTTACCACCTACATATTAAGAGCCCAACGACTTGTTGCATCACAATTACAGGTCCCATGTGCACTGTCATCCCACATTCATGTTGGAGCATGTAAGGGTGTGGGTCGTGCCACCCCTCCAACCCTTTCATCGACCAATTTACACAGGTGATTTTGAGAGGGATTATGATGTGTCCCACACCCCACCACCCTATCAGGGATAACTACATGTCAATATTAATTCATATTAAAATATTTTATTTATAACGCACATTGGATATTACAACATTAAAATGTTTTCTTTTAACATTTTTACTATATATATGAAGTTGATATCACGTGTTAAAAATCTCACTCACATATTTTTTTTTACTTTTAATTACTTTACATGAAATTATATTGGGTCATATAGATTACTAATTAAAGATGTATAGAATATATATTTTTCTTTTTTATTAGAGTTGATATTACTTTTTTATTTAGAAAATATTTTATTTTTATTTTAAGGAAACCTATTGGATTCACACTTAGTTGTAATATAAGCATTTTAACTCAATAATTAATTTAATCAATTAAATGTTGTAAAAAAAAATTATTTTTTTTACAATTTCACCTATTTACTTCTTTGAAATTAGTGTAACCCCCTTAACCACCTTGAAAATGATATTATATGGAAAATTATTATAATAACACGCCATGCACAACATTATTTGGATTACCTTCTGGCAACATATAATTGCGGAAAACAACTGTATAATAGTGGACATAGCTGGGAAAGCAGATTTGTTTATTCCAAGACGTTAAGATATTGATTTTAAATGAGAAGTGCTACCTATATAGGTAACAAGGACCAGAAATAACAACTATCTTATTACAGTTTTTACATAGTCCGACACATTGTCATGCGCCTCGTATTTTGGCTACTTGTCAGCTTTTTGTTGAGATCCACCGCGTCTCTGCGCCAATATAAATCCTATTCCTTGAAGGTATCATAAACGAGCAGTCCCACTCTGAAGAGATGATTTTTTCAGACTCTCCTAAAAGCAGTTGTAGAGTGGATGACATTTCTCAATAAAATATGGCACACGAGACTATCAAGGAAGAAACATTCCGCTTCAAATTCTTTATTCTCGAGTCAAATGAAGAGGCCAAGACGAAGAATATTTCACGCTCATCCTTTCCCAAGAAGTTCCATGGCTTATGAAAAATGATCATGAAATATTCCTCTTTACCGATGCTCAGAAATTGACACTTTTCCGTTCTACAACATTTTCACTTCGGCATAGATGAAATAGAAATTTAAAAAACATACCAAGATTATTGTAAAGACAAAAATGAGGGAGGAATTGTTGGGGTGACCTAAAATGAAGATGAGAGCATTGAAGACTACAGTGAATGATTCAAATATGATTTACAAAGGGTAAGATAGGGAGGTTTGGCTCCTAACACTCTACATGTCTTGTTGCTATGAGGAATTTGTTATGACTCTATTGAGCTTCTAAAGTTGATATGTGGAGGAGATGCCTCACACCAATCTCTTAATGTTATTGTTAGGTTATTTCAGATATATTTTAGAGGCACTTCAAAGATAGGAAAAGGACCAAGAGACATATTAACAAGAGTTGGAAAGAGTATTGGTAATGGAATTACCATATCTAATATTGGAAATATGTTAAAAGATTTTAAAATAGATATACTTAATTCATTGAGTTCCCAATTGGATATGTTACACATGAATAAGAAGAGGAGAGAAGTTGAACTAACTTTGGTACTCTTTTGTACAACTTGTAGAAGAAAGCACCCATTGAAGGAACACTTATTGGATCACGTTGAGGCCTGCAAATTATGTAATGAGGACCACACTAGAAGTATGCCCTTCTTTTCCAGGATAAAAAACTATTTATCAGGAAATCGAAGAACTAAATTGATAATGTTTCGTCTCTTAGAACCCTTTGTGGGATCTAATACGTCTAGGTATGATTCATGACCAATCACAATATTATAACCCATATTTGACTAAATCTTCAATGTAATATTCTTCTTTTCCATGGTGCTTTTCTTGCAATGGAAGTCCTATGACTTTCCAATCTTAAGAAAAACCACCACTATCTTACAACTTGATGAGTGGTCTACCATCAGACCGAAATGAATCTTAGAGGGTGTAGTAATCTCCATGGATTCATGGGAGTAGCCTAATGAGTTCATGGTTCTACAACCTAAGTCTACCTACAGGGCTATCTTTTAATCTTGGGAAAACTATAGCTAGCCACTACCAACGCATACATCAACTGCAGTTTCGGTAAGATGAAAATTTCTCACAGGACCTCCACTAAACAACTTGCCTTACATCCTCTCATTAAACGTGGCATCGATCCTGGAATTCCATTTTAGGTAGGCATAGAGGAAAGTGATGAGGAAGAAGTTTCTCATCAAGTGCTTACCATAGACCAATATTTTTTCCTCAAAGAAAAAATCAAGGATGGATAAATTAGTGACTTTATAACCTCCTCCCTCTCATCTAAATCACATATTCTCACCTATATAATGGATCCTATAGTATATGCTTCTGTTACCACCATAGGTACATCACCTATTGAACATTAATTCTCTTTTGAAGAAGAACAAATTTAAACTTTGGAAACCATAGAAATTAGCCATGTGACAAACTTAAAAATCAATCAAGGGTTAACAAAACACCAAAAATAACGACTAATGAAGGTTATACAAAAGCATGGCAATTCCTTTTCCTGAGACTATAGTGACATGAAGGGAATTCATCGTGAATTGTGTACACACTTTGTTTATATCAAGGAGGACTCTAAAACCATCCATGAACCTTATTGAGGCATGAATTATGTTTATGTGGGACATTGTGAAATAAAAGTTGTAGAAATTGGTTTCAATTGATTTCATCTACTGCATTTCTGATAGCAAATAGGTATCCCCTCTTGTAATTGTGCCTAAAAATAATGGCAAGTGGATGATTTGTGATGATTATAGGGAACTCAATAAAGCCATATTCAAAGACCACTATCCACTACGATTCGTGGACTGGTTACTAGACACATTCGCAGGAAATAAGTACTTCTCTTTCCTTAATGGATTTAGTGAATACAACTACATTCAGATCACTTTGGAAAACTAGGACAACACCATATTAATTTGTACTTGGGGAACATTTGACTGTCCTATTTTTCCATTTGAACTCTGTAATGCTACTGCAACTTTCCAATGAGCTATAATTGGAATATTATTTGACCTAAAATATGATTATGTGGAAATACACATGGATGACTTTATGACCTATGGAAATGAATTTGATGTGCCATTGGATAGTCTAGAGAAAGTATTAATCAAGTGTAAGGAATGTCATTTAGCCCTCAATAACAAAAAACTATTAATAATTTTAATAGAAGGTATAGTGCTAGGGAATTATATTTCTTCAAAATGCATCCAAGTGGATTTAACAAAAAATAAGGCAATATTAGACTTTCGTACTCCATGGACTTATAAAGAGGTATGAAGCTTTCTTGGACATGCCAGTTATTATCATTGTTTTATTGATACAATTTCATGAATAAATTGTCCTTTATTTTTCTTATTGAGTAAAAACACTAAATTTTTGTCGATAAACAACACCCAACATGCTCTTGAAACATTGAAATACAAACTATCTAAGATCCTATTTTGAGAGGGTCCAATTCATCTTTCTTTTTTCACATATCTATATATGCACTGGATATTGCTATTGGAGATATCTTGGGATAAGAAGAAGGAAATTATATGCACAAAAACTACTTTATTTGTAAAAATATCTCTCCCATAGACTATATGGTGACATAAAAAGAGATTCTTGCATTAAATCATGTTATCATAAATTTCGACAGTCCATAACTGGATACCCCACAATATTACAAATCGACCTTGCCACCATTAAATATTTAATGAACAAACCAATTATTAATGGAAGGTTACTAGAAACTAGGAAACTAGGAACTCCTCTAGCATGATTGGTTGTAGTTTTGTTTCTTCTAAGGACTTCATATTATTTTTATTCGTAACAAATGTAGATATTCTAAGAGATATTACCTAAATACTAATTAGAGCTAGAAGTAGACAATCTATGAACATAATTAAATACCATAAGTGGGAGGGCTTTCCTCTAGGGTGATTTCGAGTGTTATCTCCTCCCTAAATTAAGCATTGGAGTAATTCTTGGTTTTTTTACTAGTTGATGCATAATAGATTGAGCATCCTATTATTTAATGGGTCCATCCAAATATGTGAGAACCTTCAACTTCTTCCACCTTGAAAGCTTCGTCATAAGCCTTTGTGATATTGATAAATATGCTTACCCCAAATACCCCTTTGATAAAAGCTTTAAATTTTCCTTTGAATATATTGATATGATGTTTAAGGCCTACTACTACCTAGTTCTCTTGAGCAATTAATTGTGCCATTAGTTATTTCATAATGCATTACATTTTTTCTAGTTGAAATAACTTAGCTTCTTGAGTTCGAAAATTACTCGAATCCCATACCCAACCTTCCACCAAGGTGAGTAGTGTTGATCAAAAGGTCAAACCGAGATGGGGGAGGGGTGAATAGGTGTGAGATCAATTTTATCATTTCACAAATTTTCATAATCAAACAAATCATATATTATTGAACCATAACCATAAGCATCATATCATCAACTAGAACAATTCATGATTAATCTACCATCATATCAATAACATATCAAGAAACTATCAAATCATAAGAGAGAAATAAGATTTTACGTGGAAACCCATACGGTAGAAAACCACAAACCTTCTTCTTTATCTTCAATTCATTACATAAGTTTTTAGTCTATAACTTGCAGGAGGATAGCTCCCCTAAGATATCCAAGCTACCACTTGTGGTAGGCTATAGACTTATTGAGGCACAAACCTTGAAATAATGCAAGCACCTGCTCATTTTAGGCTCCAACCTTATTGAGACACCACCCTTAATGATGAGAGGGTTCCAACCTACTCTCAGCACCAACCTGAGTGATGAGTGGGCTCCAACCTGCTCTAGGCTCAAACTTCAGTGGAGGCACTCACATCTGTCTTCAACTATTTTTGGACCTCTATTTCATATCATTTGCAAACTAGATCAAGAATCACCATATATGTTTATTAATAACTCAATCATAAGTGAAAATAAAATCAAACACAACTTGCAATCAATGTCACTACAAAATCTATCATAATATGCAATTTTTGTCAATGCAACACTTGTAACAATTTTTACTACAATCTAGTGTCAATCACTACCATAAACTATCATGAAATCTATTGTCACCATCTATCATGTTGATGTCGACACTTTCTCATCAATCTGATCACACAAACCCCTTCTTGGAACTTATATTCATCATGTATTCAAAATCACCTCAACTTTCTCATAGACCTTCAAAACAAAAATAAGGATTCTAATCATCAAATATTTGTCAACAAAGTTTTTCATCCTCCAAAAGCATTCATGTGATGCCCCGGGATAAAAATGTAAATATTTAATTTACTGTGGTAAATGTAAACTGAACCTGTTATTTTTGTCTATTTAAAAATTTAAATATAATTTGTTTTCATGATGAGATAAAGAAAAGTGTTTCCTTAAAATTAGGAAAATTCTCAAGGAGGAAGTTGTCCTCTTGAGGTGGAAAGACAGTTGCTGTGAAAGAAACCCTAACTACCTCCCCTAATTGGAAAATTTTCCAGAGAAAAGGAGGGGAGGAGGGAAAAATCTGCGCTGTAGGGACAGGTAGAGGAAAAAGGAAAAAAAGAATCCAAAAGGAAAGGAATGTGGCTAAGTCTGCTGATGACTAGATAGCCCTACTCACTGCACGAGCACTTGCAGAAGACTGCGGTCTAGCAAGAAGCAAGGGGGGAGATTCTGGTCCTGAAGGATGAATCTCATGGTCGGGTGGATTGAAAGACAACAGACCCTGATTCGGGTAACTGTCAAGAACAACTCTTCAGCTGGAGGACTCCAGGTACGTAAGAAAACTATGTGTTGGGACGGTTTAGAAAGTTGTATAATGTTATTTTTGTTTTTCCTCCTTGTTTTCCTCTTTATATTGTGCAAGGGAATGGGAGGAATTTTCTTACAAGAAATCAAGACAAGTAACTGAGCAGAGGAATGGCTGTCCTTCTGGGGAAACCTTTGCTGACAATAGTGTTTGTAGCTTGTGAAGAATTTGAATCTTTTTTTTTTTCTCTTCTGAGAGTCAAATGCGAGAGTGGTCTACTAGAAAATTCTTTCAGAGATTATAGAAGAAAAATAGCAAAACAGAACAAGAAAACCACAGGTTCAACATAGATTCAGAATCTTCCAAAGATTGCCATTGTAGTAAAACGAAATGCATTCTATTAACAACAGAAGGAACAACATAGCTCTTTCTTTAATTCTCTTCACATGCTTTATCACAAAGGAAATGTAGAAAAATATAATGTTTCAAATTAGAACCCTGAAGCATTTGCGGAATAACGATATATTAAAAAAAAAAGATTATGAGTAGCATAGTCGCAATTGCAAGGGATGCAGATTTCATAACTAGGGATTAGTTGCTCCTTCTCGCATGCAAATAAATCTATGAGACAGCAAGGTAAGCACTCAAATATATACATGCAAAATGACTGCAAAGCAAATCTTGTAAGTCTCAGCCTCATACAGAAACAAATAACTGAGAGAGAATGCATAAAAGAATAAGCTAGACTCTGAGGGCGAATTCAGGTAATAATTCCGTAGGTTATAGTAGTGTGCAGAGCCAGATTCTTATTCAATGTCAAGCAAAAACATAAACCTGTGTAGCACAAACCCTTTGCCATCATGCGGTGTGCATTATGCCATACATCATACATTATGAAATGCCATGCACCATATAATACGAAATGCAAACCCCGCTGGCAATGGAGGAGTGTATAGAACAACAATATATATATATATATATTTGCAAGGATGCACTGTTACAGTGATAAATACATCATAATTCCATAACTTATAAAACTTAACGAGGGTTTGTAGATACAAAGAATTTCAAGGCAGAAGGTAATGTGCCACAGGGTAGGAATTTACCCCTTAACCGACAGAACTCGGGTTGTAGAGACCAGATCAATAGCAGAAAAACTAGAAGTATACATAAATACATTGTGTGCATGAATAGTCTTAAAAATGTAGGAGCCACAAAATGTTCTCCAAGCGTAAGAACCTGAATAAAATTACTTAACAGAGTATCCATTACATGAGAAAATGTATAACAGAGCTCAAGGGCTCATCAAAACATAGTTAATAGTTTAAAAACCCTTTCGCAGAATGGATTCCCAACCCTTACATGAGCTGGGTGGACCTGTCAGGCTCAAATCCTGCCAACACTCTGTACATTAGGCAAAAAGAGAGAAGTTGTAAGGGATGGGTCAGAGGGCCATCACTAGTTGATAGAGATAAGGAGCTCTTCTTAACATACTAAGAGGCCTTTCATTTCTTGTTGTAGCTAAGTAATAAATAGAACGCAAAGAAAGCATGAGAACATACCTGTCTGCCGGACTTTGAGAGAATAGAATCTAGAAGCTGGGCAGCTACACCAGTACCCATGCATCACTCGCTGGAGCAAGAACTGTAACCCTCGTCCATAGAGAAACAAAGACAAGCCTGTAATGTGTTAGAAATTTGGGTCGAACAAAAATCAAAAGAAAAATAAAACTTACAAACAGACAACATAGTGTTAACACTTACCATAAGGCAACCGTCGTTAAAATAAAATAGGTCCAAGTCGATCTGGAATGTGGCTAAGCATCAGGGCCATAACCATTCCTCGTCAAGTAGAGGTTCTGAGCATGTTCGGCACCGGGAAGAAAATGGAGTAGTGCAGAGCCGAAGCCAAGTGTTTTTTTTTGGAAGCCTTAATGGAGCAATAAATTGAGTTGATGTGTATCGAGCCACTCTCACCCTCGAATGGGCTATCTCACCTTCCCATCGTCGATGTGGGGAGGAGCCCGAGGGCGCGGAGGCAAAGGGTTCATAAACCACGCCCTCATCACGTGAACGAGCCAACAAACATAAATGCCATAGGCCAGGTGTGAGGAAACAACATACCAACATTAAATCCGGCTGACAATTCCCTACCCTCCGCAGGATATTTCCAAATACATTCATAGATGACCAGATAATTCTACACATAGCCCTTTTCTATGGTGTTGCCACGTGTAGGTGGCATTAAAGTTGAAACGTTTGCATAAAGAATCATGCAGGGTGGTATAAAATATGTGTAGATATTAAAAAAAAAAATTATTATTATGTAGGTTATTTCGTGGGGTCATTACAATCCACCTCTAAGTCCTAATCATTTTTCTTCTTCTATAATCCAATTTGGATTAAAAAAATAAGCCCAAAAACCCATAAAACCAAATTAAACCATATATTAATTTATGTGCTCCATAGAATTCCCCTTTTCAAGCAAGCTTTTACAAAATTCCCAAATTTCGTCACTATTGCAACAAAATTTCCACCTTGAGTCTACAAACCATTTGAAAAAAAAACCTATATGATATTAAAAAATTGCACTAACGTGATTGCTACCAAGACTCGAAATGGGGTGTTTGCCAATACAACGTAATGCACCACCAACCAAGCTATGTTTTGAGGTTTGTAATCCAAAGCCTCTGACGTTGTAATGAATATTTTTGGAACTACAACGAGGGTGCAAATCCACCCATATTTACTCCATGTAAATGATTAAATTGATGTGTTGAGGGTCATTCTATGCAGACTGGTAAAATGAGTTTGTCGCAAAAACCAAACTTGAAGATATATGTGTCTCAACCACATCCACAATTAGAGTTCGAATCTCAACCAAGTATCGAAAGGTATAAAATGATTGAACCTTATATATATAGTCCATAAAAATTAAAACTTTAGACCATGTTTTCATTTCATTAGAACGACATCACCATTATTAAGATCAGCAGAAAAGTGCATCGCTCCATTGAGACTGAGGCTTCACTAATCTAGTAACCTTGCCACGGGTAAGATCAAAAGAAAATTAGTTCATTCCACCAATACCAAGAATTCACTGAGCAACCTAGCCACTGTTAAGATTAAAAGAAAAATAGGTTCGGTCTAACAAGACTAAGGCTTCACTAAGCTACCAATGTTCCACTTACTCATGCCATTTTATTGAGTGGCTTGGGTTTGTGTTTATAATTTTATATGGTCCCAAGCTTATGGAGAGATGACTAAAGGCTCATGGTTTCATCCCGTGTAATGGGGATGACTTGCATTAATTTTTGAGCCACATGATCGGGGCTTGACCCTACCATGTAACTTTGCATCCACCATATAGGTGAGAGCTAGCCCTTACCTTGTCAGTTTATTTCTACCATAAAACCAAGGGTTGGCCCTTATGATGTGACATTGATTCTATCAAGGGCTTACCCTGAACCTTCTTCCACCATATAACAGGGATTTGACCCTTACCATGTGACTAAGCTCTTTCTCAGCTCGACTCCTAAACTTAGCACCCTAGTCCCATGTGATCGAGCTCTTTGACAGGGTCCTTATTCATCCACATGATGGCGTTAGTATGGCATCATCATGCCACATGGTATCCCATGAGGAGTGCCACATGTCACCCATTTTTAGCATTTATGTCAAACAAAACTTGCCACTTGTCTCTGCCACGTGGAAGATTTTGGTGATGCCACATCAACATGATAACATTAGTAATTGACATGACAATTACGTGTACAGGTAATTTGTGATCTTTTACCATGTTTTTCTTAATCTAAGCTTGCCATATGTCAGTTTTAGGGGGGTCACAGTAGTGGATTAACTGTCATGCAAATTTTCATGTCATCTACCTTCCAATCTCTTTATCTGTTAATTAGATGTGTCAAATATTGGAAATATGCACAATATTTGATAGGGCTAAATTTCATGCATGTTTTTCTAAGATCCATTGTTAATTAGGTCAACGGACCATGGATGCGCCGAAAGGTGCACACTTTTTAATGTATTAATATTGTGGGTTATTTCCCTATAGTTTGGGTCTCCAACTAGCATTGATTTTCAAATGGTCATAACTTCTCATCCGAGAAGAGTTTTTCAGAGAAGGATATATTGTTGGAAAGGTATTAATAATACCTACACAATCCTGTAGTTTATAGAATCAATAGAGCAACATAACTACATAAAAAAATAAAAATCAAATAACTTCATGTGCCTTAAATTTCACATGATGGAAACCTATAAGAGATTTCACTATCATACTACTTCATAAAAAGTCAAGTTGCTTCCTTATGCATCATAAATGGTATTGTTTCTATCTCAAGCATCCTCCTTGACATCAGTGACAACTTAATGTGCAACAAGTATAGCAATATCTAAAATTTCCTGAAGTTGCATTTTAATCTCTATTCTAAAACCAATTTTTATCTAACTCAATAGATATGAAATAAATCAAACTCTTAATCTTGATAATAATATAACAGATCCATAATATATAAAACAAAATATTGAACATAAGAATATTAGAGATAACCCTTGTGGTAGGATAACACCACAGATTATTCCCTATGGTAGGAATGCAATCCATAAACAATATTTTCTTGCTATAGTTACAACACTCTTCAACATAAAATCAATAGGTCATTGCTTATTCTTATTTATATAATAATATCTACCTCTTAACAACATTATAGAGAAGGAACATTTTAGTCGGTGGAACATCATAGTAAGTCTTCTTAAATTCATCGTGTTCAAACTACTACATGGGCCTTACTTAGCAGAAATGGTATCCACACATAATTATACATAACCACCTCCCTATTAGTATTCCCATTAGGTACCTTCCTAGGTACCCCGTATCACCCCTAAGTATACTACAACAACCACATTATGAGCATTATTAATTTTTTCATAAATAATTCCACACATGGGTGACCATTACAGTGCACAAGATTTTGAGAAAAAGAGGGTCACACTTCCCATAGTTAAATAAGGTGAGGTTCATTCTCATTTACTTGTAAAAAAGTTTCCAAAACATATAGCAATCATGTAAGTCGTAAGGATTTTCCTTCACAAGCATGTCTCATAGAGATAATTAACATGGTAGATATTTGCATTAGTCATTCAGCATAAAGTAATAGGTCCATTCTGCTTACAATGCCACACCCTCTTGTTATACACTACTCAACAAGGAAAGATTTTACATCCAACCCGTTTTCTCTCCCTAGGGTTATTCCTAAACTAGGAGGAATGTTGGGATGCTTTCAATCTAAACTAAGAGGAACTAATATGGAAAAAGGTCACTATCACTCAACTTGTCTCTCCAAAAAGGTGCATTAACTCTTCACAACATGCTCCTCAAGGAATTAGTCATAGCTTTTTACATAGTTGTATATTTCCATCACTTAACCTACATGCATTTTTATAATCTATCACTACTTCGTCAAGCTACATGTATTCGGTTTTTTTGTAAGATAAGAAATTAACTTGTGTGATTTCATTGTAAAACTATAAAGAAGTCTTTGTATAAAAAAAAATAAGACAAATAATCTTTTTTTTTGTAAAATAGAAAATTAACTATGATTTTATTATAAAACTATAAAAAAAAATTGAATAAAAAATTAAGACAAATAGTCTTTTTGAAATTTCATTTCTTATCCATTTTTTAATTATCATAAGTTTTCCACACCTATTATTAAGTTTTCATATGTAAAACACCTTTTATCATATCATACATTGTAACAATATTTATTATCATCATTTTGTAAAAATAAATCAATCACGAATAAATTGCTACAATACTTTACAATATCTATTACGATCATTTTCTAAAAGTAAACCAATCATAAATAAATTACCACAATACTTTACAATATATCTTATAAAGATTAATAAAAAAATATATTTATACAATTTTGAATTAAAAAAGTGCACATTACATTAGTTAATTGTGAATTGCTCGGTGATTTTTTTAATCTAACAATTATATCTTCATTTTTTTTATGTAGTGATACTACCTTCTCATTTATTTAATGTATTTTCAGTTTATACTCTTTTATAATTTTTTAAGTACATTTATATATATATTATTGTTTGGTTATTTTTTTTAAAATATACATTATTTTAAACATGTTTATAATTATTTATTATATATATACATATAACAGTTAAAAAATCATAGTTATTTAATTTATAATATTTCACAATGTTTAAAATGATTTACAAGTGTAGATATCAATATTTAACATTTTAGAGTACAAATAAAATGTGAAAGGAAAATATTTATATTTAACTTTTTAAAGGAGAAATAAAAAGGAAAAAATCACATATTATTTAACCCTTTAGAGAACAAATAAAAAAGAAAAAACTCACATATTATTTAACTCTTTAGAGAACAAAAAAAAAGAAAAATCACATGATTTCATCAAAGAACATTTAATATATCACATTTTTCTCATGTTATTTGCAGTGAACACAAAATATTTATATTTAATAGTTTAGAGGACATTCAAATTCAAGCTTCTGTGATCCATATCATAATGTATAAAATATTTTTCGGAAAAGCCACATTGAAGATTTTGGTGGATACATTTTGAACAAGTGTGGTTCATCTTCCGATGAAGAAACAGATGAAGAAAGAGGTTAAATAGGGAAAAAAGATCAAGAAAGAGGTTAAATAGGGAAAAAAAGTCAACCTAATAGCTAGAAGAAAACAACTATATTTGACCAAGGGAAAAAAGAGGACAAATTTAAATAAAATTATTTTTTTATGGAATAATATCT
>APFE031049730.1:41787-69958 GCA_000404065.3 Pinus taeda | reverse complement strand
ACTGCAGTCGCCAAATCCTCAAAATGTCAATGCGGCCAAAAGTCCTGCGACAATTATACCCTGGTATAGGAACCCTGCACAATGCTTCTGGTCTGCTGGATCTGAGAGAGCTAGCTGGTTGGGACCGATGTCTGCTGCTGCTGCACTCCTTTGCTCAAGCGGATCTGGAAGAGATGATGAGTAAAAAAGGAACTACGGTCTTGGGGAGTGTCAGGTGCTACAGATCGCAATATACATAAGGGTTTGGCAGTAGTACTCGGCCCAATGTTTCAGGGCTCTAACTAAGGAGGGTCGACCGTACCCTTAGCCGTACCACCCGACTACCCTATCGTACGAGCGAGTAATCTCTCCGAGTGCTGTTCTCGGTGTACTATAGCCGCAAGACGGTCGCTGGTTTATCTATGGCAAGGTTTCAGGGAGCCTATGGGGCTTCCGATATACCCAGAGAGTACGTGGAAGACAGTCCGTGCGCGGTTTTGTCTAATGCGCTACTACTCGAAGGGGTACCCACAGGGGTTACAAGGGAGTCCAATAGACGTGACCACCTCTTGTATTTCCTACGTGCATGCCTCCCCAAATTCGCAGATTTATGCGCTCAACGACAGATCCCGTGGTTTAAAGACGGCGGAACACGTCTCGAGCCAAAAAAAAATTTGCTACTAATTGGAGATCCCACCAGCCCTGGAAAGATCTCTGATACCACTTGTTATGCTTCTTAACCTGCAAATGATACCCAAATACAGAATATGCGAAGAAAAGAGACCGATAGCACAGAATATGCGAAGAAAAGATATCCAGAACACAGAATAGCAAAGACTTTATTATTCAGAGAGTAATGTTCACTTGCCTCTTCGAGGGGGCAACCTCCAATAGAGCAGAGCTCGATTACAAAAATAAGACACGATGCTCCTTGCAGGGAGTTACTATCCTTTATATATGACTCCTACAAGTAATACCACGGGTCAATACCGCTTATTACTAATACCGTCGGCCCATTTGCAACTAACTGTGGTTCCTTTATTAATTGCGGATTAACCACTTACAATTATTAATATGGGATTTATTGACTCATAACTATGACGTGGTCCCATTACATAGATAAGGGGGTTAGGGTGGGACCCTAACAGTTTGCATATTTCTATTTTCATACCTTGGCCCAAGGGGCATCTGATTCCTTTAGCCATATCCACCATAGTTTTGCCCCCAAAACTTTATTTAGGGTTTCAGGGTCATCAAGTCCCAAACCTGCATGTATCTTAGGTTTACAGATCTTTTCCCAGGCCACCAAAACCCATTTCATTTCTCTTCAGCTTTGCCCCAAAGAAAATCTCTTTGAATATTTCTAATGTGTTGCATAACTTATTTAGGAGCTGGGAGTGCTGAAAACATGAAAATAGGAATAGTTTGTAGGATGGCTTTTGTAAGCACTAATGTTCCTACCAAATTCAAAGACCCCTTTTTCCATTTTCAGATTTTGTCCTGGAGTCTATTAATAACAGGCTCCCAAACTATCTTTCTTAGAGGTTTGTCTGTTAGAGGAACTCCCAAATATTTGGAGGGTAGCATTTCTCCTTGAAAACCTAGAATTTTGGTGAGGCTTCTCTAAATAGCAATATCAGTATTAAAATATAAAATATTTGATTTGGTAAGGCTTACCTCAGTACCCACAGCCATATCAATGTCTTTCAGAATTTGTTTGAAGGCATGAGCTTATTTGACCGTAGGTGTACCCCGCCGCATGGTGTCATCCACAAATTGTTGATGAGTCAAAGCAGCCCCATTCAGGGTGAGTTTGGGCCCATGAATTTTGCCTTGTACTTTGGTAGCTTTGATCGCATTGCCTAGCCCTTCCATCATGAGAATAAAGAGGAAGGGTGAGAGAAATCTCCTTGTCTGAGTCCTCTTGTAGGCTTAAAGGTTTTGGATGGTGAGCCATTCAACAGTATTGAAAAGCTTGAGGTGGTAACAAGGGCCATTACCCATCTAATCCAGTTATGGTCAAAGCCATATGCTTTTAGAATTTCCCTGATGTATGCCCAACTAAGCTTGTCATAAGCCTTTTCTAGATCAAGTTGTATGATCATACCTGTCTGCTTATTGCTCTTCAGTGAGTGGACCACTTCGTGAGCTTGAATGATATTGTTTAGAATATTTCTACCTTCCACATATTTAGTTTTCTCCTCAGACACTAGAGTTGGAAGAAGGGGATTAAGCCTGTTTGCAATTATTTTGGAAATAATTTTGTACACCACATTCATAGTGTTATGGGTCTAAATCTATCTAGTGTCATAGCATTTTCCTGCTTTCGAATCAAGGATATGAAAGAGGTGTTGAGCGCCTTCAAAACATTTTTTTTTTCCTTGAGTCCTCCGCCACCTCTAGAATATCTTGCTTGACTATGCTCCAGCATGCTTTGAAGAAGTCAACATTGAAACCATTCGGGCCTAGAGCTTTTCCATTTTGCATCTCTTTAATGAATTTGTTGACCTCCTATTCATTCACTAGCCTGTTAATATTATAATTATCTTCTCTTGTCACAAGCTTAGGAATGTGCTTAGTGAAGTCATTAATGAATTGTGATTTGTCTATGAGAGGCTCCTCTGCTATGCCTTGGAAATGTTGAACTAGAGTAGATTCTATTTCTTTGTGGGTATTGAGCTGTTTTCCCTACATATCTTTCAATTTTAAAATCCTGTTATGAGATCGATGATCCATGGTGGACTTGTGAAAAAATCTTGTATTCATGTCTCCTTCCTTTAACCATTGAACTCTCAATTTATGTTTCCAAAATATTTCCTCTTGCTTACATAAGCCTTCCCAGTCCCGTTGAAGCAAGTCAGCTTGTTTCTTACCCTCCTAGGTGAATCCCTTTGAGATAAGCTCCTAGTTAATATCCTGTAGCTTCCCCTCAATTACTTTTTTAGCTTCGAAGATATTGCCAAATTCATTCTTATTCCAATATTTAAGCCTGTGTTTGATGTGTTTCATCCTCTACTGCAGAAGGAACATTTTAGTACCCTGAACATTCAAATCTTCTGTCCGCCATTTTCTAATATTGCTGTTGAAGTCAGGATGGGTAAGCCAAATGTTTTTAAACCTAAAAGGTCTATTTCTTGGCATTCCTATAAAGGACACTTCTAATTGAATAGGCCAGTGATCCGAGCCTCCAATAGGGAGGATCATAGCTAACAAGTCAAGGCCTAAGAGGATAAGATCCTCAGAGATAATGAATCTATCTAGTTTAAAGGCCACTTGAGCAGCCCCTCCCCTTTTATTATTCCAGGTGAAGATACCATTGTGGGTTTCTGTATCTACTAGCCTCATGTTGGTAATGAAGTTCTGAAAAGCTATGGAATCTCTGCCTAGAGATCTAGTCCCACCTTTTTTTCGAGAGAGATCTGATCATATTAAAATCCCCTCCCAGAATCCATGGGATGCCCAGATGTCTTTCTCTTAGCTCCTCCAGAGAGGTTAGAAGCTTGAATTTATCTTCAAATTATCTGTGGACCATACATATTTGTGATCAAATAAACTTCCTTGTCCCCAAAAGGTTGGATGACAACTGATAGGTAGTTCTTGGATGCTTTAGCATCTAGGATGCCAAGTTTTTGAGGGTTCCACAGTGTAAGAATTCCCCTTGTTGCGTTGTTTTCTTTAACTTCTAGATATTCATGCTTTATAAGCCACTTGCTATGAATCTGTCTTATTTTGTCTAAAGAACATTTTGTTTCCTGGATAAATACCAAATTTGGTTTTTCTTCCTTCATTCTATTGCTGAGATTTCGTTGTTTCCTTTTACTTCCTAGACCCCTAATATTCCATGTTGTAAGCTTCATTAAGAAAGATTTGTAAATGAGTAGCTAGTTAGGTCTTTCATCTTACCTGAGTTGATCATGAGTTTTCCACATTCAATTAGTAGCTCTTTCTATTTTTTTCTTCCTCTTTTCCTTCTTGGGTTCTTGGGAGCTTGTCCCTTTGTTTCCTCCATGGTTTTAACCCCTCCATTATCCTGACTATCATAGTTTCTTTTGACCCCAGCACCCTTTTCCTGCGTTCTCTAGAGGAAGAGTTATTGTACTCTGTTAAATTCATATTGAGGTAGTGAAACCACTCCTTTGGTGGTTCCTTCCTCCAGGAACTTTTCTAAATCGAGAAGCTCCCTTTCCAACATGTCTTACAGTTCATGATCCTCCGTTCTAGTGCAGGGTAACACCCACACATACCCATAGTATGCATTCAACAATGCATCCACAACTGTCCTAGGATATTTAACTCTACAATGGAGTTAAATCTTCAAACCATAAATGGTCAAGGTCCCTTTATAAGTCATTCCTTTGTATCAGAACCAATCACCCTGCCTGAACCTTCCTCTCGAGAATTATATGAACCCTCAAACCTTGTATAAGACTTCGACTAAAATCTTTCCTCCTTTTACTTCTATCGGGAATTAGAACCCTTCACAACCTTCGATCGACGTTGTTTATTCCTTTAATAATCCTTACATAAAGGATTCTCACACAATACGCCTTTTTCTCTTTATCACAATTCTGCACAAAACGTGAGGTTAAAACCTCATCACAATCGGCCTTCACATAGTTCCATAGTCTTACCACTTGTGTGCCATATCACCCCTTTTTCCTCCGACATGCGACTACACAATCGCTATCGGAAAAATTATTAGCGCTTTTCCCATATAAGCCTCAGAACCATATCAACTATCGATCAGGATAATACACGGGAATACAAAGGAAATTCCCCTTTGAGCAGCATACATGGACTTCAAATACTACAAACTCGCGACTATGATTATCGTTGGGTCTGTTCACCACTGCTCTCCGCACTATTGCTTTGACCTCCCCCTTCTCCAAATGCTGATTCCCGATTTCCGAACCTTTGATCGTCGATTAGCGATTAATCTCTATCGACGTATCGACGTTCCTTTGTATTGGCCCTTGAATACTTCAAACCGCCGATCCGACTAGTTCTCCAGACCCGATAATGCTATAAATCGGTCTCTATAATATTTCACGTCCAGAACTTAGTTCCAACTGTGTTTTGCACTAATTTTTTAGTGTAAACATGGATTTAGGTTGCAAGACTTACTCTCCATAAATAGTCCCGCTGATGCAATTCTTCGCCTCCTTCTTCGAAGAAATCATCGGACCGTTGATCCATGTGATCAAACGGTTCCTGTGCACTGGCATCTTGCTCCCTTCCCCCTAATTTCTTAGTTTTCCTCACTAAGTCTTTAGGTTTCTATGGGTTTAGCTTCTCCTCAAAGGTTTTCTTCAAAGGTTCTGGGTCTTCTGTTCCATTGCTCAACTACTCCTCTGAACTCAATTCTTCGAGCTCTCAACTTCTCATTCACTCTAGAGTGTCGCTCTAATGCTCCAATGGGACTCGATGGTCCATTATGATTTTCTGAATCGTTCTCCTCTCTATGCTTTGCCTTCGACTGTGTTTGCCTACAATTATTGCAAACATATGGTTTCACACCATAAACAATCATAGAACATGCATTTCATACGTTTTGCCATAGTCAGGAAAAATCTGCATATATTAGTTTAAAACCACAGATTACAACCGAGACACCTCGGTCTCACACAGGCTAGATTCTCAACACTAGTGGCCTCTTTCCTCTGCTCGTAGGCTTACATATGTTTCCATGGAAATTTGGATTGGATTACTATGAAGGACTTGATCCCATTCTTTAACAAAAGCCCTAAAGTTCGCTACATGCATACATAAGTGGCAGACTTTTATCCACTCTATCTTTTGTCTGCTTTAAAACAGAAAAGCCCCCTATTTTTCTCAATGGTCCACATCTATTCTCTCTTTTATGCCTAAAATCTCTCCCTTGCTCCTAGTATAATGGAAATACTCATGTTCTCATTTATTTGTTTTGAGAGCATTTACATATTCTCCCATTATCTAATAAAATAAAACTTAAAGGCCTAAATATTACATTGATTTGGAACTTAGGAAAACTATTTCCTAAAATGCATGACCCCCTATGTCTACTATTTACAATGATTTTCCTTGGGCTGAATGCTCCTGCATTAGACTCCCAAAGTAGAAAATAGTCATGACCTCTTGATCATGTGTCCTTTGGTCTTAGTCTTCCTGGATCCCACACTTTGTTTTGTAACTGTCCACATGATTTGTACCTTTGTTGTTGCTGTATGTCTATTGTCTTTTGCTCCATTTTCTTCTTGTTGTCAATTAGGTTCAACTTTTGATTGATATTGCTTTTTGCTGCTACCATTCTCCTCCATTTGAATTGCTTCATCATCTATTGCCATATTTCTTCAATTTCTATGTCTAGCATATCTTTGGGCTGGTCCATATTCTACTTTGTATTTATTCCTCTTTATCTTTGTTTCAGGTTACTGTTATGCTCTTCTATGCTGGCTTTGCTTGCTGCCATTGTAGACATTGCTGTAAATTTTGCCTCCACTTTTTCCTTGCTTGCTATGCTGACTCCTATGCTAACTCCTACTTGGCTTGCTGCCATTTTTGCTTTACTTGCTTCATCCTTTGGTTTGCTTGCTTTACTGACTGCTTCCGTATCATCCTTCCCCTCTTTCATGATTAAATCATGATTGTTCAACATTCTTTCCAGCAATTTAACTTCTCTGCTCCATGGATTAATTTCTTCCATAGAATTCTCTTCTTCTCTCATCTTTATATGGTTGTTCACTTGTGCCAAATCTCCTCCAGCATTTGCAACAAAACCTACACACTCAAAACACTTGTTAAAATAAAAAACACGAGGCCTTGGTGCCCCTTCTTTCTTTAGCAACATTTTAGTTTGTTGCTCTATTTCCTCCTCCTCTATTAGCATATCAGTATGTTGATTCAAATTCTCAGTAGAATTCGTGAGACTGTCAGTTAGTCTCTCTTCCACACCATCTATTCTAATGATGTTTTCCTACTTGGGTTCACAATCGTGAATTTCTCCTTCCTTAACCTATTGTTGGTTATCTTCACTTTGAATTTGTTTGATTCCTACTACCTCTTTACCATCTTCAAACAATCTTTGCTCAATCTCTCTGATCACACACTCATACTCATTCATGCTTTTTAATGAACCTACAAACAAATTATTGCATCTTCCGGTCTCCATGGTTACTTGAGACACATCTTCTTCTTCAGAAACTATAACTACAACTTCTGTTCTACCGTCAGGTTCTCTCATCAATTTCTCCAGCAGTTTAATCTCCTCCTCACACTTAGCAAGCACTTCATCATAATGCTCTCTTCTTCTAGCTTCATCCTTCACACGCTGTGTCACAGTATTAAAATATTGTCTTCCTTTGACCCTTGTACTCTCAAGGTCTTTCTGTTGTAGCAAATCACTACTTCCCTCATTCAAGAGGTCTCATCCATTATACTTTGTTCTCCTAGAGTAATCCTCCAGACTTTCGACATCTTTCAGTAGATGTCCTTCTTCTCTATTGTCCGTCTCAACAGTTTCCTTGGCTATCTCCACTGTACCTATCATCATAGTGAATTGATGATCGTTTACTATGTTTTCAGCGAACATAGTATCTTCCTCAAGTTTGCCTTCAGTCCCTTGCTGTTCTAAATCCTTCAGATGATTTAGAAATTTTGCGATTGTCTCCTCTTCAATATCTTCAAGCCCTTCACTTGGTTGCTTGCATCTTTCTACAACTGTATATGAGATCTATCTATCTCATCCTTTTCCATAACAAAATTTTTATTTTGTTGGTCTTCTTCCTTCTTCAGGACAATATTAGCCAATTGTCCTTCTTTACATGTTTCACCTGCATACACACATAAATTGTCAGTTTTAAAGTCATTAGACCCCTTGGCCTCACTTGAAGTTTCAATCTTCAAGTCTTCATCTTCACTTTCTCCCAGAAATTCTCCTTGTTCTGGTTCACAAATGCACTCTTCCATTTCTAACTCAACTTCCTTGAGTTTTTCCTTCAGCCACTTTACTTGCTTTTGTTGTAGCCTTCTTTGTATTTAATTCCATTCCACTGGCTTCTTCCTCAAGACCCAACCTAGTCTCTGGCTTTCCTCGAGAATTCTCCTTAATGCATTGAGTTGTTCTTTTAATTCAACAACTTCTTTGTCAATTTCTTCTTGACTCATCCTCTTGCCATTTGCTTTGGCATCCTCTTGCTTATATCCTTTGTTGTGGCTTCTCTCTGAACCTCTGTTATGACTATCAGTAATCATCTTCTCCTCTTCTTTCTTCATAAGCTCCTTTGCAACAAGCCTCTCCAACATCTAGTCCTCCTGGCTGCAATCTTACCTCGCTAAGCCCTCCTCATTCAATCTTTTGGTAAGCACAGGTCCTCTGTCTGGAACCTCTTCTTGAGCAACACCTTTGCTCCTTCTAGGCTTCTGCAATCTCTCACTCTCTCTTGAGAACATTTCAGTTGTCCTCTCTATCCAATGTCTTATTGGATTCTTCAAGTTCACTATCACTTTTCTATCAGAGTATTCTCCTTACTTTGTCTTCAAGAGCACATCTGGTTCTTCTCTCACAGCTTCTCTTGCGGTCACCTATGCATTAGTATAAAAACACACATTCTTAATTTAAAATAGAACATATTACATCACCTTCAAGATCTCAGAATGATCTTGTTTCACCCATTCTTCTATACTTTGAATGGCTTGTCCTCTGGTTGGTTTCTAAGTCCTCTTTCCTTCAAAACTTTCATTAAGCAATCTTGCTTCCTCCTTCATTCGAGGAATCCTCTATTCTTGTTTACCCCAAGCTCTACTGAAATGCTACAATCTTCCAAAACTTCAAAAGTTCACCTTACAGATTATAAATCTGCTCTTATTACAAACTTTTGCTCTGATACCACTAATGGTGCAGGGTAACACCTGCACATACCCATAGTATGAATTCAACAATGCGTCCACAACTGTCCCAAGATATTTAACTCTACAATGGAGTTAAATATTCAGACCATAAATGGTCAAGGTCCCTTTATAAGCCATTCCTTTGTATCGAAACCAATCACCCCGCCAGAACCTTCCTCTCAAGAATTATATGAACCCTCAAACCTTGTATAAGACTTCAACTAAAGTATTTTCTCCTTTTACTTCTATCAGGAATTAGAACCCTTCACAACCTTCAATCGGTGCTGCTTATTCCTTTAATAATCCTTACATAAAGGATTCTGACACAATACACCTTTTTCTCTTTATCACGGCTTTACACAGATCCCAAGGTTAAAACCTCATTGCAATCGGCCTTCGCATAGTTCCAAGGTCTTAAAACTTGTGTTCCATATTACCCCTTTTTCCTCTGACATGTGACTACACAATATCTATCAGAAACATTATTAGCACTTTTCCCACATAAGCCTCATAACAATATCAACTATCGTGCATGATAATACACAGGAATACAAAGGAAATTCCCCTCTGAGCAGCATACATGGACTTCAAATACTATATACCCATGACTATGATTGTCATCGGGTCCGTTAACCACTGCTCTTCGCACTATTTCTCTGACCTCCACCTTCTCTGAACACCGATTCCCGATTTCTGAACCTCTGACCACCGATTAGCACTTAATCGCTATCGACATATCGAAGTTCCTTTACACTGGCCATTGAACACTTCAAACCACCGATCCAGCTGGTTCTCCGAACCTGATAATGCTATAAATCAGTGTCTATAATATTTCACATCTGGAGCTTAGTTTCGACTGTGTTTTGCACTAATTTTTTAGTGTAAACATGGATTTAGGTTGTGAGACTTACTCTCCATAAATAGTCCCGCCAATGCGATGCTTCGCCTCCTTCTTCAAAGAAATCATCTGGACGATTGATCCATGTGATCAAACAGTTCCTGTGCACTGGTATCTTGCTCCCTCGCTCCTCAATCTCTTAGTTTTCCTCGCTAAGTATTTAGGTTTCTATGGGTTTAGCTTCTCCTCAAAGGTTTTCTTCAAAGTTTTCGGATCTTCTATTCTGCTGCTCAACTACTCCTCTAAACTCAATTCTTTGAGCTCTCAACTTCTCTTTCACTCCAGAGCACTGCTCTGATGCTTCAGTGGGACTCGATGGTCCATTACGATTTTCTGAACCGTTCTCCTCTCTGTGCTTTGCCTTCGATTGTGTTTTCCTAAAATTATTGCAAACCTATGGTTTCACACCATAAACAATCATAGAACACGCATTTCATACGTTCTAACATAGTTAGGAAAACTCTACATATATTAATTTAAAAGCACAGATTACAACCGAGACCCCTCAGTCTCACACAGGCTGGATGCTCAACATTAGTGGACTCTTTCCTCTACCCGTAGGCTTACATATGTTTATATGGAAATTTGGATTGGATTACTATGAAGGACCCGATCCCATCCTTTACAAAAGCCCTAAAGCTCGCTACATGCATACATATGTGACAGACTTTTATCCACTTCATCTTTTCTTTGGTTTAAAACGGAAAAGCCTCCTATTTTACTCAATGGTCCACATCTATTCTCCCTTTTATGCCTAAAATCTCTCCCTTGCTCCTAGGATCATGGAACTACTCATGTTTTCATTTATTTGTTTTGAGAGAATTTACATATTCTCCCATTATCTAATAAAATCACACATAAAGGCATAAATATTACATTGACTTGGAACTTAGGAAAAATATTTCCTAAAATGCATGACTCCCTATGTCTACTATTTACAATGATTTTCCTTGGGCTGAATGCTCTTGCATCACATTCCCACTTCGCTTGGGGTCATCTCTTGGTCCCTATCAAGTTACATAGTGCTGGGTTAATCTTCCTTTTGCTGGCTTTTATCAGATCTATCCTCCATGCTGTCATCCTTTTCCTTCTCTACAAGATTGTCCTTCATTACTTGATTTGTTTTTTCATCCCCCTCTTCATCTTCTAATATCTTGAACCTATTATGACTAGGCTGTTTTTCCTCATAGATTTTTTTTTTTTATCTTTTCTCCTTCCTTTTCCTCTGCTTCCCACCTTGGTAAAGCTTTCAATCTCTTTACCTGAGGTTGGTTGGATACTACTCTCCATTTTAATTAAAGGGCAGTCTCTGAAGAGGTGCCTGTGTTCATGGCATTTGCGACATTTGAAGGGTACATGCTCATAGTCCACCGCCTGTACCCATTCTTCATAAAAAACTTCTATAATTATTTCGGGTAAAGCCCCAGAAAGGTCGATTTCCACACATATTCTGGCAAAGGAGGTATATTTTCCGTACAGAGTGGCCTTTGATATCTTTAAAAAATGCCCTAGTTTATTACCTATGCCTTTTAATAATTCCGGTAGCCAGTAATCTAGAGGTAGGGAATATAGTCTTACCCATACAGACACTGATGTAAATGTTTCTCACTCCGGAACAAAATTCATTACCCATGGCCTCATATAGAGTCTTGCAGCCGCATAGAAGTAGGGACCTCCTTCAAACACCCTGTCTTTATCCACTAGGTTTGTAAACACAACTGTGAAGAAACCATTGGATCTAAGGCGTAGATCTATTTCTCCCTTAGGTTTCCAATGGTTCTTTATCCATGCGTGTAGGGCCTTCTCCGTTGGCCAAAACCCCATGAATTTATATATCACTACATAAGTCGCCATATGCTCCCTGTGTGCTTGTAACGCTAGATCACTTAACACCACTCGGGGTGTGATGGATGCCTTAGCTTTACATGGTTCTGTCTAGCTACTGGGGTCAGCTTTTTGACTATCTACTCCTATATGCTTCTCTCTTTTGACTTCCTCCCGCATTTCTGCCTGCCTCTGTGCCCTGCTGTTTTCTTGTTTTCCTCTTTCTATATCCCCGGTTTCTGCATCCATGGGATTCTTGAAGCGGTTTGATACAACATGACTGTAGGAGGGAGTGGAGCTCCCCCTTCTCGCCCCTCCATGGTGCCCAACACTTAAATCCTACTGCAAACCCTAGTTCTGTGCATTTTTCCTCCTCCTGCTCTCCGTAGTACCAACTAATCTACAAATAATAATAATAATTTAAGTAAATAAAAAAAAAAGGAGAGATTTTTTTTTAAATAATCTTTACTTTATATTAATTATGTGGATAGATTTATGGTTTTTGAAATATGGCTAATAGGATTCTAATTTAATGATCAAATGGAAAGAATTTAACATACACAAAATATCCACGGAATATTTTTAATAATAGTTAAAATACAAGGTTGATATTTTTCCTTCTTATTTTTCAATTTAATTAAAAAAAATCAAGTCACATGTGTTAGAATTTAAAATACACAAAATATCCACATAGTATTTTTAATCATAGTTAAACTACAAGTTTGATATTTTTCCTTCTTATTTTTCAATTTAATTAAAAAAATATCAAGTCACATGTGATTCATTTAGTTTCCATTTAATTTTTATTTATGGTATTGAACTTTTCTTTTATTGCCCCTTTATTATGTTTCTATTTTTCAACTTAATTAAAAATATCAAGTCACTAGTATTAGATTTAGTTTCCATTTAGTTTTTACTTGTGGCATTGAACTCCTATTTTTTTTTTGTCGTTATATATATATAGGAATATGTCTTCTATAATTTTATTTTAATTATCAATAATTATTAGGTGGATGGTAGGGATTTAATATACATTAAATATTCTAGAATATTCTTAGTAGTATACACAAATAAAAGACTGAAATTTATTTTCAAAATAATTATGTCATTTTTTACTCATTTAATTAAATTTATTAATTAAAAAATGTCACATGAACAATTGTCCTATGAAATATGTTATGGTTTTTTTTTTGAGCTTATGATATTAATCATTAATGTTATTGGCTTATGATATTTTGACAAAACCTATTAAATCCAAATTAAGGATCTCCATAATAAAGGGGGTGATTCTCCATGGTTAAAAAACTTATTACATATTTTTTTTAAAACTATATATGTTTAAATTATATATTAATTCTTTTTTATCATTAATAATAATAGTAATTATTGCACTGACAAATGCTCTTTAGCTTAGTTTGGTAGAGATTGTGTAATGTAATGTTTAACATTTTAACTCAGCCATATTACATAAAAACTAGTCTAGATCCATCTTAACCTAGAATCTATCAAGCAGTGAGAGGGATCAATTCTCTTATCACCTTAAAAGAGGTTGTGGGTTAAGATGGATCTAGGCTGGTTATATAATACTACATAGTATCTATATTTGTATCTATGTGTCACTTTCATATTTTGTTTCTCTATCTAACTCCCTAAACATACACACTCTTTCTCCCTCCTCCCTCTCCCTCTCTCTCTCTTCTCCTTCTCTCTCTCTCTTGACCTTCTTTTCCTCTCTCTCTTCCCTCCCTCCTTCCTCTCCCTCTCTCTCTCTCTTCCCCTTCTCTCTCTCTCTTGAACTTCTCTTCCTCTCTCTCTTCCCTCCCGCTCTCCTCTCTCCCTCACTCTCTCTCCATCTCTCCCCTGTCACTCTCTCTCTCTCTCTCTCCACCTTTCTCCCTCTATGTCTTTCTTCTTCGCTCCCTCTCTCTCTCCCCTTCTCTCTCTTGACTCCTCTTTATCTTCCTTCCTATCTTTGTCATTCTCTCCCACCAGCCTTTGTTTATCCCCCCATCACTCTCTCTCTCTCTCTTCCCTCTCTCTATCACTATCTCCCTCCATCCATCCTTCTCTCTCTCCCCTCCATATTTGTGTCTTCCCCCCTCTCTCTCTCCCCTCCATCTTTGTGTCTCCCTCTCTCTCTCTCTCCCCCTTCTCTCTGCCTATCTCTCTCCTCTCCTCTTCTTCCCTCCCTCTCTCTTCTCTCCTTACTCTCTCCATATCTCCCTTGTCACTCCTCTTCTCTCCACTCTATCTCTCCATGTATTTATTCTTCCGCCCTCTCTCTCCATGCCAACTCTCTCTCCAACCTCCCCTCTCCTCCCCGCACTCCCTCTCTCCTCCATCACTCTCTCTCTCTTCTCCTCTTCTCTCTCCTATGGTGTGTGTGTGTTGTGGGTCCTCCAGCTTTGTCACTATCTCCCTCCCTCTCTTTCTTAAATTTGATCCATCATATTGTGTAAGAAGTACCTAATTAAAAAAAATCAATTGATTGTAAAATATGAAAGTATATTTTAGATCTCATGTCAAAGAAAATACAATAATGAAAAACTTAAAACAATGATACACTATTTTTCCTTATTATTGTTAGTCCATATGTTGCTCTCGTCGCTTGGATCCTTATTAAGATGGATCTATGCTGATCCTTATAATGTTATTTTATTATATAAATTTTACATTGAATATAAAAGTATTCTCATTTTTAATAAAAAAATATATGTTGATTATTAATAATATTTATATTATATAAATTTTACATCTTTATATATATATAAGTATTCTCATTTTTTGTTTTATTAAAAACTTGATTTAATTTCTATGGGAATCCTTGGGTTTAGATATATATCAAAAGTAATCATAACTAGTTTCATTTTAGATTTAATTAAAAAAAATGTTATAAAATGAATAAAAATAGATTATTTATAAAATATTTTGATTGTAAAATAGGTTATGTTTTTTGGGCATGTGGTATTGATAAGCCATGGTATTGTAACAAAGCATATTTACATGTTAATAATATTCATAGTAAAGTGGGAGTGAATATCCATGGTTAATAATGGTGTCATATTGTTATAAAATATTACTTTATTTACTTTAAGAATGCTTTATATTACTTTTAATTTTTTGTTTATTATTTTTAACCTTTTGTTTATTACTTTTAACAATTTTTTTTTAATTGAGCACATATATAAATATTAAATGTTAAGCATTTACACCTACACATCTACCCTAATACTAAACAAACATTGACATTATATTAAATTTGTTAAATGTTAAATATTCACATTTGACATCTACCCCATACTGGGTTGTAGAAACAAAATAAAATTAAATAAAAAGGTTATTGTAATGTGAACATTTTAACTTGTCAAAATAAAAATAAAGGATATAAAAAATAAAAATAATCCTATAAAAATAAAATAATAAAAAAGAAATGGCCCATGGTATTGACTTATGGTATTATTATGGAATGAAGCCTATTTAAAGGGGGAAATTAAACTAGCCTAGATCCATCTTAACTCCAATCTACCAAACCCAAACCTCTTTTAGAGTGAAAAGAGATTTGATATCTTTTGGGTCTTGTTAGGAAGGGTCTTTGCTTCATTTGCAAGGAACCTTGGGGACTTGACCACTCATGCTCGAGAGATGCAGGGGGGATGGTAGAGGTAGATCTGAAGGATATTCTTTATGTCTCTAAGGATGAGGACTCTTCTTTGGATGAGTCCATGGATTCATACGGGGATTCCTCTGGGGAGCATGAGTCAACTGAGGAGGATGATATGCACAGTATGCATGATGAGCCCATGATGGAGGAGGATGAGCATCCATCCTTGGGGCCAACCATCGATGAGGAGCAGATAAATGTACAAATAGCTCACAGGGTGGCAATATTTGCAGACACATGTCCTCATGAGGTTCGAGGGTTTGACGAGATAGCTTTGCATGAGGTTGGTAGACTGGAGGGGCATGGAGTTTCGAGCCATATGAGGGTGGATGTTTTTGATATGGTGGTGCATCCATCTTTGGGCCAACCCACTGATGAGGTGTAGGTGCTTATATAGGCAACTGGAAGAGCTGCAATACTTTTAGGGAACAACCCTCTCCAAGAGTACAGGGACAGGGCTTGCAGCACAGTTCGGCCACTTGTACCCATTACAGGGAGAGAGGGAGGGATTTCTCTATGGATATTGTTGACTGACCAGGCAGAGTTGCGTGAGTGGGGCGCGATGCAACATAGGGGACTTATCACATATACAGGTGTCTGTGCATCCGATCCTTCCCACAGGATGGATTGGTGAGAGATTATGAGTTGGTATCCTATTGATGGTGTGATATCCTTAGTCACGGGTGCAACAGAGAGGATACCCCTAGACATGTCAGAGACTATGTTCTCTAGTTGGCAGTGGGATACAGGTCGATAGCTCTTCAACATTCCATCTCAGCATTAGGAGAGCAGGATTAGGATTGGATTGAGTTAGGGGTTGGACTGGAGAGAGGTGATGAGTTGGTACACAGTTGGTGGGGCAGCATTCACAGTCAGAGCTACAACACCGCAGGAGCCATGGAGCATTGATGCTTGTTCTTGGTGGCATTGGGATGCAGGAGGATTTTTTGATGACAGGTTCAGCTAGAGATTGGTCTGGGATCCGGGCATTGGGTCTTAGTAGCTTACCCAATTTTATGAAGGAAAAACTTGAGTTTGACTACCCCAAAACGATGGATGATGCAGTGCGTAAAGCTCGCATATGATATCATCAAATAAATAAAAAAATGAAGGATCTAAAGGAGGGTCGAACAAGAAGGGAAGAAGTCTGATTCCAAGCAAACACCCAAAATTTTCTAATAGCAGAAATATGCAACAAAAGCCTCTTAGTAAATTCCCAGCAAGAAATCAACCCAAGGCTGCTTATTCTGAAATTGGATAGTCATAAGGGGTTAATAAATTTAGTAATGATCAACAGTCAAAACCTTAGATGGGGGTGCAGAGAACCCCACTACTACAAAATTTTTATGCATAAGGCAAGAACAGAATAGCTAACAAACATGCAGGAAGCATTCACTTTTGGAGAAGTGGCAAGGTGCATGCCCAGAATTAATGCTGCCTTGAATGATCATCAAGCATAATACCAGCCCACCATAACTGAATGTGAATTTGTGATTGCTAAGCAACCTATTTCAGTTTTGTTTTATCCCGATGCTAGCTTAAGTTATGTTAGTCCTAAAGTGGTAGAAAAGTGTCAACTATAGAGAAGTAAGTTTCCAAAACCATGTTTAGTTCAACTAGCCACTAGGGCAAAAAGAAAGGTAGTTGCCAAAACAGAACAATGTGCCATAACAATCTCAGGACAACCCATTCATGTGAACCTTAACATTATTCCTTTGGGTTCATACAACATTTTAATCAGTATGGATTGGTTGGAAAAATGTTGGTCCTTGGTTGATTGCAAACAAAAAACTATCAGTTTTATTTCATAATCAGGACAAAGAAAGGAACTTGAAGGAATCAAGACCAATACCAAACTGTGCCCTATTACTGCTAGTCATTTAGGAAAGTGTATTAGGAAGGTCTGTCAAATATATGTTGTTCAAGTGGGATTTACCAACACCAAGAATAAAATGACCTCCTTCGAAAATATTCCTATCATTCAGGAATTTGCTGATGTATTTCTTGAATCTATCCCTGGATTACCACCCAAGCGAGATTGTACTTCACCATTGAATTAATTTCGGGTGCAGCCTTGGTAACCAAGGCCCCTTACCGCATGAGAATACCTGAGTTGATAGAACTTAAAATGCAGCTTCAGGAGCTTCTGGATAAAAATTACATCCGCCCCAATGTGTCCCCTTGGGGAGCACCAGTACTATTTGTACGGAAGAAAGATGGAACGTTGAGATTGTGTATCGATTATCATTAGTTAAATAAGCTGACCATAAAAAATAAGTATCCCTTGCCACGTATTGATGATTTATTCGATCAAGTGTAGGGAGCCAAAGTATTTTCAAAAATTGATTTAAGTTCCGGTTACCACCAAATAAGGATAAAGGAGGAATACATCTACAAAACTGCATTCCGAACTCGTTATGGTCATTACGAGTTTGTGCTATTGCCATTTGGCTTCGTAAATACCCCAACTACCTTTATGAGTTTGATGCATGGTATTTTCCAGCCCTATCTTGATAAGTTTGTATTAATTTTTATTGATGACATTTTGATATACTCTAAAAATCAGGAAGAGCACAAAGAAAATTTAAGAATTGTGTTGCAAACTTTACAGGAGAACCAGTTATATGCCAAATTTAGCAAGTGTGACTTTTTCAAAGATTATATCTAATACTTGGGTCACGTTATATCAGCAGAGGGAATAGTAGTGGACCTAGAGAAGATCAAAACCATTATGAAATGGAACGCTCCAAAGAATGTCGTTGATATCAGATCCTTCCTGGGTTTGGCCTGGTGCTATTGTCGGTTCATTGAAGGATTTTCAAAAATTGCTTTTCCAATGACCTCCTTACAGAATAAGGGAGGCACCTTTCAATGGACAACTGAGTGTGAGCAAAGATTTGAAATATTAAAACACCTACTTACCACTGCACCCATGCTAAAAGTAGCAGATCCAGAAAAGTCTTTTGTGGTTTGTACAGATGCAAGTAAAGAAGGTGTTGGTGAGAGCTGACACAAGAAGGAAAATTTATTGCTTACAAATAATGAAAATTAAAAGAATATGAACAACGATATTCCACTTATGACCTTGAATTAACAGAGGTAGTGCATGCACTTAAAATGTGGTGACATTACCTGTGGGGGAAGATATTTTTGATGTTAACGGATCATAGCAGCCTTACCAATTTCTTCAACTAGTCTAGCTTAAATGCTCGATAGGCTAGATGGATGACATTTTTTGTTAGGAAACCATCTCACAAAAGATAGAAAAGATAGATGAACACCTTAGAAATAAGCCTTTTCAAGGGGACATCGTCCTTTACATTACACAAATGAACAATTTTTGGATGATACAAATGACAAGGCCTCCTTTCTATATATAGGAGTCTAAGGGGTCATAATATAATCAGAGTTGACATAACAATAATAATGTAAGGGCACAATAATAGCAATAATGGGCTTCTATGGGGCACAATAATAACAATATGGGGACTACATGGACACACCAATATAATAAGGGGGTTGTACTAATAATAATAAGGGGTTACACTAGTAGTATAGGGACCTAACATGCCCCTCTCCTTCAAAAAGTGTTGTCCTCAACACTTGAGTAGTTCTTGATGCTTTTGTATAAAATTCTTGTGCTCCCATGTGGAATCTTCAGTGGGTAAGTTCTTCCACTTGATGAGATGCTCTGAAATTGATTGATTTCGTAGTTGTCGAGTTCTTATTTTTGTGACTGCTGCAGGCTCCAATATGATTTTTCCTTCCTCTTCAAGTTCTAGCAATATTGTTTGAACTGGGATCTTCTGCAACTTTTTAATGAGTGACCACACTTCTTCGTCCTTCTTCCATTCCTCCCTTGCTTCATTTCTCCAATCTGGTTGGATAATAGAAATGTCACAAAGCAATGCTTCCACATCCTCATCCTTTCTTGAGAGTGCATCTGCAACAACATTTTTCTTCCCTTTTTTGTAGATGGTTTCAAAGTCATAACCCAACATATTTGTGACCCATTTTTCTATTCTTCTAAAGACAAACTTTGTTCTAAAAAGTATTTAAGACTATCATGATCATTTTTCCTTGAAGTGTCTTCCCATTAGGTAAGGTCGCCATTTCTTAAGTGCATGTAGTATTTCCAACATTTCCTTCTCATAAATAGCTTGCTTGAGATGTAGCTCTAAGTATACCCAATTGCTTGCATCAAAACTTCTTTCACTGCGATGTTGATCTGCCTGTTGTTTCATTCAATTCTGCACCAAAGTGGCGTTATCCTCTAAAAGTTGGAGAACTTGTTGTTGATGCTCGATGTGATCTTTCACTGTTTGAATCTTTTTCTTCTTGATATGTCCTTCTACCTTCAGAGTTTGAGGACTGGTAATTCCTTCCAATGCCTTACAATATATGGTCGGATTCATTTCTTGATGCTCGATGTGATCTTTCACTTCTTGAACATTTCTTTTCATGATATGTCCTTCTATCTTGATAGTTTGAGGAGTGGTAATTCCAACCAATTCATTACAAGATATGCTCAGATTCATTTCTTCTTTCTCGATGTGATCTTTCACTTCTTGAACCTTTTTCTTCTTGATATGTCCTTCTATCTTGAGAGTTTGAGGAGTGGTAATTCTTGCCAATGTTTTACAAGATATGGTGGGATTCATTTCTTCTTTCTTCAGGGTTGGTTCCTGGTGTATATCCTCTTCTTGTGATATTTCTTGATCCTATTCTTCCTCCTCTCTATAATGAATGTAAAATAATTTCTTCTCAGCACACTTATGACCTTTAATGTATTTGTTATCACAATTGTAACAAAGCCCTTTTTCTTTTTTTTCTTCCAATTGTTGTGGTGTCAACCTTGTAGGTTGTGTAAGGCTAGGAGAAACAACACTTCCATATTTATAGTCATGAGGGGTGGAATTCCTTGTTGCCATAGTTTTGCTTTCCATTTTTCTTGCCAACCTGAATTCCTTCTTCAATGAATTAGGTTCCCAAAGATGAACCTCATGTTGAATGTTATCCTTTAAAGTCCCTATGGAGACATCAATCCTTTGCTTCTCTGGAATATCATTTTCCCTTATATTCAATTTTTGAAAGTCTTCAATAGGATATGCCATTAAACACTTTTTTTTTAGATTTATCATTTGGCTAAAGAAGGTGTTTCTATTTGTATCCTCATCATGTACTATGATTTCCTCCGTGGAAATTGACCATGTAACAAATGGTTTACGAGAACAAAGCCCTTTATACCATAAAAATTGATCCGGTTATAAATATGAAGATTCAATATGTACCTTTTGTAACAATTGCACCTTATGTAGATCAAAATATTGCTCCATCTGTAGTATCCAATTTACTAGATCCTTGCCATCAAAATTCCTCATATCACTTTTTCTTGATTTTAGGAGCTCAATATTGAAACAATTATAACTATGTAATTGCAGGTCTCCAAGTTATGAAATTGTGTCATGTAGTAGCCCTCTGATTCTTCTTTCTAACCCCACAAGTCAGATCAAGATTGGATTCTACAAGGAAGAGTTATGTCAAATCTCCCACGATGACCTGATTATAGACTAGTTCAGTAGACCGCACTTGTATGAAGTGCCATGTATCACTGTTTCAACCTTAGGACCTGAAACTGATACACAAAAAACTACAGTTTGTCCTCTTTTTGAAAATTCTTACGAAATTTCAATTGGATGCCCAGAGAGAACGTTATGACTATTTTCCCATGGTCACATGTTTAGGATGTAATTTGGGAGCCTACAAAAATCCTAAATGTCTTGGACTGTATCTTTGAAAATATAGCAAACCAGGATCTGACATTCGGGCCCAAGCTTCACCAAAATTGTAGCTCAAATGGGTTTTAATTTCAGAGTCTGAAACTTCGCAGAAAAACAAATTATAGTGAAACTTCCATGATGACATGTGCTAGATGAAATTATGGAGCTTGCAAAAACCCTAACTTCCTCAGATCATATCTTTGAAAATATAGCGAGACTCGAGATTCAACACGATTTCATCTGAAATGGGTTTTTTTTCCGCTTCTGAAACATCGCAGGAAAAAAATTATAGCAAAAATTCCACAATAACCTATTTGGAGCAGCGAAACCCTAGAATCCAAAGCTGTGATACTAAATTTTATGAAACCATCTCACAAAAGACAGAAAAGATAGATGTACTCCTCAGAAATAAGCCTCTTCAAGGGGGAAACCTCATTTACATTACACAAATGAACAATTCTTGATGATACAAATGACAAGACCTCATATATATATATATATAGGATTCTAAGGGGCCATAATATAATTAGAGCCGACATAACAATAATAATGTAAGGGCATAATAATAGCAATAGTGGGATTCTATGGGGTACAATAATAACAATATGGGGACTACATGGACACAACAATATAATAAGGGGGTTGTACTAATAATAATAAGGGGTTACACTAGTAGTATAGGGACCTAACATTTTTAAGTGAGTTTGATTTTGAAATGAAGCACCTTAAGGGGAAAGAAAATTGAGTGGCTGATGCATTGAGTAGGAAGGTACATTGTATTTATGAGGTCTAGATCAGCCAAGCATGCTCCAACATTCCATAAATCATAAAGGAGGAGTCTCTCAAAGATCCAAAATACACTTTTCTTTGGCAGAAGACAAAGGAAGCTTTGTTAAAAGGGGAAAAATCAGATTTCAAAATAAATCTTGATAACCTCCTTACCTTCAAAAACATAATTTATGTTCCTAACCAAAGCTCTGTTAAACAATTAATAATGGATGAGCTTCATCAGAAACCATGTCCGGGACACCTAGGTTACCAGAAACTATTATCAGCCATCAAGAAAGGGTATTTTTGACCCGGATTAAGGAAGGATGTTACTGATTACTTGTCCAAATGTTTGGAGTGTCATTTGGTGAAGGCGGAACATTAGCATCCTGCTGGTTTTTTGCAACCACTGCTTAGTCTGTAATGGAAATGGGAGACCATATCATTATACTTCATCACCGATTTACCTCGCACTAGGAAAAAACATGACTCGATTATGGTTGTAGTAGACAAATTGAGCAAAACCGCACACTTCAAACCTGTGAAATCCACTTACAAAACTGTGGAAATCGCAAACATATTTATGAAGAAATTTTTTCCACCTGCACGGTATACCCAAGGTGGTAATTTTAGACAGGGATGTGAAATTTACATCCACATTCTAGAAATCCCTCTTTTCAGGAATGTGTACCTAGATCCAATTTAGTACGGCTTACCATCCCCAAAACGGAAGGATAAACTGAATAGGTAAATCAAGTACTGGGATACATGTTACGCATGTTTGTGATGCAACAACCACATAAGTGGGAGGATTACCTCCACCTCGTGGAATTTGCATACAATAATGGACATCATGAGTCACTAGGTATGAGCCCCTTTGAGTTGTTATATGGAAGAAAGTGCAGAGTGCTCATGGATTGGAATAATCCTATTAATAAGCTAGCATTGGGTCCCAACATGGTAGCAGAGATGGAGAAAATTCAAGAATATTTGAAAAAATATAAGCACTGCCCAGGATAGGCATAAATGTATGCAGAGAAAAAGAGGAAATACAAAGAGTTTCAATCAGAAGATCATGTATATCTAAGAGTAAAGCCCTGAAAAATTTCCTTACAGTGATGGGTTTGTGCTAAGGTATCACCCCAGTATTGTGGACCTCTTCAAGTCTTGGAACGAATTGGACCAATAGCCTATAAGCTTGCGTTACCAATCCACATTAGGATCCACAACATTTTTCATGTTTCGTTGTTAAAAAAATATGTGTACAACCCACAACATACAATAAATTGGGAAAATATTCAAGTAATAAGCTAAGGGAATATATATATATCTATATAATATATATATATTATATATAATACTAATATATATAATATACTAATATATAAACTGTTTTGAGAAAATTATGACTATGAATTATGTATGTGCAGGTCAAACCGGAAGGAGAGTTTGCGGCAGAACCTCTTCGTATTCTCGATCGGAGGGAAACCACCTTGCGGAAGTGAGCCATCACCCAGGTTAAATTGCAATGGAAACACTTTGGACCAGATGAGGCCACCTGGGAAGAAGAGGGATTTATGCGAGAAGCTTATCCGGCGTTGTTTTCTTAAATTAGAAAGAACATCAAGGATGGTGTTCCTCACATGGGGGGGAAGATGTAACACCCTCGGATCCATGAAAGAAGTATTATGGTTATTAAACTCAATTTTATCATTTACTTCATTTATTTCTTTTACGTTATGACAATGAATGAGGCTGGAAAGCCAGATAACAAGTTGTTACCTAATTTACGATTAATTAGGAATTTAGACATGTTAATAAAAATAAATTGTTTTCTATAATTAAAAGAAACAATTAACAAGAAAGAGTTACACCCTTGCCTTGGAAAGGGAAATATAGAGGGGAAAAGAAGGAAAAGGAGGGCTATCCTAGAGCTGGGAGAAAGACCAGTGGGAAGTTTCTCATTTACAATCAAACAGAGTGCAGGACTTGAGGCTGGACAGTGGAGTCCTGAGGCCCAAGGCACAGAATGTAGCTGGATATAATCCAGGTGTGAAAATAGAAAGTGATCGGGGGAGAGCTCGGACATAATCGCCAAGCTTGAAGTTGGGAGGAGAGACTTTCTAGACGAATCCGGGTTCATATATTGACAAGTTTAAGACAGATAAGTATCATAGACTTTAATTGAAGGATGGTATTACTTTGTAGAAGATCATTTGATTACAAGAATAGAATCAGCAAAATAATTACGCAGTAACATACAATAATAATTATGCAATAGTATACAGTAATGTAAAACAATCAACGATCAAAGAAATCTTCACCGCACACATTTTCTTTTAAATATTACATATGCAGTAGAATATAAACAACTAACAAACAATGAGTCTGTTTTTAACTAAATTCTTGATAAGTAAAAGATATTTTATTTATGCGTAAAATACTGACCAAAACCCAAGACGATGTAGGAACCATTTCTTTTTCCTTATGATATAATTACCCTCTGTAAGCTAGAATCTGGTGAAAGAGGTCATTTTGGAGGAAATAAATCAAACCTATAAATCCCGATAGAAAGTATAGTAAAACCCTAAGGCAAATTCCTCTTTCGACAAAGGACGAGAACCATTCCTTAAACTACTGTATTAATAAAGTCGCAGAATCGCAGTAAGAAGTAAAACAACTTGTACGAGGAATCAATACCTTAGCAAAAATTATGAAAGAAAAGTGAAAATCAATCAAGAATATTCAAGACAAACTATATCATAGTTGCATTATAAGGACCTAATTAATTCTCCCAACAAAAAGATATCAGAGTCAAACTCTTCATACATATTTAATTGTGTAACGAATTTATAAGTTTTCATAGAAATAGACATATGTATATAACTTAACAAACTTAAAAAACCAAGTAGCAAAGTATTCCAAACTGAATAAGGCGGAGAGGCCTCTTCTCTGTCCCTCAAGATTTAAATACCTCAGAAGGATTAATTACATTAAAACTGGCAATTTACCCATTGACTTACAAGATCGACAACCTAGAAATTGTAAATACAGTTCATAACTAAAACTTCCGGAGTGTGGCATCACCAAAATAGTCCTTCATATAATTAAGCGCACTGTAGCTTTAAGCTAGGCTTTTCACCAAAGTAAACGAGCAACATAAACTGCAAAATGTCAAACATAGGAACCCGGGATGGTAGGTTTTCAACATGTAACAAATTGCAAAAATGTGAGTGCACATAATTGCTAGAGACACAAAATCTTAGCCACTAAAGCACCCTAAATGTTATAACATCATACCTGCAAAACCTAATTTGCAAACATTATTAACTCTGGTGGGAGAGACCTGTATCATATCTAACCATAATAAGTAATCTGTGAGAAGAGCCAAACCTTACTTGAGTTCGGAAAGCTGCAACCGAAGGTTGTCCATCTACCTTACATAGAACCCCTTCATGGTGTTAGAAAATGCATGGGTAAGAAAAGAAAAGAAATTGTAAGTGCTTATTAAAAACAAAGACTTACTCTCTCCAAACAGATGACGGAAATCACCATTCCTTGTAGAGTCTAAGAAGCTAGATGCCAAGCCTGGTCAACAAGAGCATATGTTAACCCTTTGCGTCAAAAGAACTCCCACACAGATATAGAATATGACTCGTAATGAAGGACTGAAATGGTAGAGAGTGAGGGTTCTGGGTTACCTCCCCATGGAGAACGAACAAACATTAGTGGACTATTTCCTCTACCCATAGGCTTACATATGTTTATATGGAAATTTGGATTGGATTACTATGAAGGACCTGATCCCATCCTTTACAAAAGCCCTAAAGCTCGCTACATGCATACATATGTGACAGACTTTTATCCACTTCATCTTTTCTTTGGTTTAAAACGGAAAAGCCTCCTGTTTTACTCAATGGTCCACATCTATTCTCCCTTTTATGCCTAAAATCTCTCCCTTGCTCCTAGGATCATGGAACTACTCATGTTTTAATTTATTTGTTTTGAGAGAATTTACATATTCTCCCATTATCTAATAAAATCACACTTAAAGGCATAAATATTACATTGACTTGGAACTTAGGAAAAATATTTCCTAAAACGCATGACTCCCTATGTCTACTATTTACAATGATTTTCCTTGGGCTAAATGCTCTTGCATCACGTTCCCACTTCGCTTGGGGTCATCTCTTGGTCCCTATCAAGTTACATAGTGTTGGGTTAATCCTCCTTTTGCTGGCTTTTATCGGATCTATCCTCCATGCTGTCATCCTTTTCCTTCTCTACAAGATTGTCCTTCATTACTTGATTTGTTTTTTCAACCCCTCTTCATCTTCTAATATCTTGAACCTATTATGACTAGGCTGTTTTTCCTCATAGATTTTTTTTTGATCTTTTCTCCTTCCTTTTCCTCTGCTTCCCACCTTGGTAAAGCTTTTAATCTCTTTACCTGAGGTTGGTTGGATACTGCTCTCCATTTTAATTAAAGGGCAGTCTTTGAAGAGGTGCTTGTGTTCATGGCATTTGCGACATTTGAAGGGTACATGCTCATAGTCCACCGCCTGTACCCATTCTTCATAAAAAACTTCTATAATTATTTCATCCGGTAAAGCCCCAGAAAGGTCCATTTCCACACATATTCTGGCAAAGGAGGTATATTTTCCGTGCAGAGTGGCCTTTGATATCTTTAAAAGATGCCCTAGTTTATTACCTATGGCTTTTAATAATTCTGGTAGCCAGTAATCTAGAGGTAGGGAATATAGTCTTACCCATACAGACACTGATGTAAATGTTTCTCACTTCGGAACAAAATTCATTACCCATGGCCTCATATAGAGTCTTGCAGCCACATAGAAGTAGGGACCTCCTTCAAACACCTTGTCTTTATCCACTAGGTTTGTAAACACAACTGTGAAGAAACCATTGGATCTAAGGCGTAGATCTATTTCTCCCTTAGGTTTCCAATGGTTCTTTATCCATGCGTGTAGAGCCTTCTCTATTGGCCAAAACCCCATGAATTTATATATCACTACATAAGTCGCCATATGCTCCCTGTGTGCTTGTAACGCTGGATCACTTAACACCACTCGGGGTGTGATGGATGCCTTAGCTTTACATGGTTCTGTCCAGCTACTGGGGTCAGCTTTTTGACTATCTACTCCTATATGCTTCTCTCTTTTGACTTCCTCCCGCATTTCTGCCTGCCTCTGTGCCCTGCTGTTTTCTTGTTTTCCTCTTTCTATACCCCCGGTTTCCACATCCATGGGATTCTTGAAGCGGTTTGATACAACATGTCTATAGGAGGGAGTGGAGCTCCCCCTTCTCGCCCCTCCATGGTGCCCAACACTGAAATCCTACTGCAAACCCTAGTTCTGTGCATTTTTCCTCCTCCCGCTCTCCGTAGTACCAACTAATCTACAAATAATAATAATAATTTAAGTAAATAAAAAAAAAGGAGAGATTTTTTTTTAAATAATCTTTACTTTATATTAATTATGTGGATAGATTTATGGTTTTTGAAATATGGCTAATAGGATTCTAATTTAATGATCAAATGGAAAGAATTTAACATACACAAAATATCCACGGAATATTTTTAATAATAGTTAAAATACAAGGTTGATATTTTTCCTTCTTATTTTTCAATTTAATTAAAAAAAATCAAGTCACATGTGTTAGAATTTAAAATACACAAAATATCCACATAGTATTTTTAATCATAGTTAAAATACAAGTTTGATATTTTTCCTTCTTATTTTTCAATTTAATTAAAAAAATATCAAGTCACATGTGATTCATTTAGTTTCCATTTAATTTTTATTTATGGTATTGAACTTTTCTTTTATTGCCCCTTTATTATGTTTCTATTTTTCAACTTAATTAAAAATATCAAATCACTAGTATTAGATTTAGTTTCCATTTAGTTTTTACTTGTGGCATTGAACTCCTATTTTTTTTTTGTCGTTATATATATATAGGAATATGTCTTCTATAATTTTATTTTAATTATCAATAATTATTAGGTGGATGGTAGGGATTTAATATACATTAAATATTCTAGAATATTCTTAGTAGTATACACAAATAAAAGACTGAAATTTATTTTCAAAATAATTATGTCATTTTTTACTCATTTAATTAAATTTATTAATTAAAAAATGTCACATGAACAATTGTCCTATGAAATATGTTATGGTTTTTTTTTTGAGCTTATGATATTAATCATTAATGTTATTGGCTTATGATATTTTGACAAAACCTATTAAATCCAAATTAAGGATCTCCATAATAAAGGGGGTGATTCTCCATGGTTAAAAAACTTATTACATATTTTTTTTAAAACTATATATGTTTAAATTATATATTAATTCTTTTTTATCATTAATAATAATAGTA
>APFE031049730.1:0-25911 GCA_000404065.3 Pinus taeda | reverse complement strand
ATATATATATATATAGGATTCTAAGGGGCCATAATATAATTAGAGCCGACATAACAATAATAATGTAAGGGCATAATAATAGCAATAGTGGGATTCTATGGGGTACAATAATAACAATATGGGGACTACATAGACACAACAATATAATAAGGGGGTTGTACTAATGATAATAAGGGGTTACACTAGTAGTATAGGGACCTAACATTTTTAAGTGAGTTTGATTTTGAAATGAAGCACCTTAAGGGGAAAGAAAATCGAGTGGCTGATGCATTGAGTAGGAAGGTACATTGTATTTATGAGGTCTAGATCAGCCAAGCATGCTCCAACATTCCATAAATCATAAAGGAGGAGTCTCTCAAAGATCCAAAATACACTTTTCTTTGGCAGAAGACAAAGGAAGCTTTGTTAAAAGGGGAAAAGTCAGATTTCAAAATAAATCTTGATAACCTCCTTACCTTCAAAAACATAATTTATGTTCCTAACCAAAGCTCTGTTAAACAATTAATAATGGATGAGCTTCATCAGAAACCATGTCCGGGACACCTAGGTTACTAGAAACTATTATCAGCCATCAAGAAAGGGTATTTTTGACCCAGATTAAGGAAGGATGTTACTGAGTACTTGTCCAAATGTTTGGAGTGTCATTTGGTGAAGGCGGAACATTAGCATCCTGCTGGTTTTTTGCAACCACTGCTTATTCCGTAATGGAAATGGGAGACCATATCATTATACTTCATCACCGATTTACCTCGCACTAGGAAAAAACATGACTCGATTATGGTTGTAGTAGACAAATTGAGCAAAACCGCACACTTCATACCTGTGAAATCCACTTACAAAACTGTGGAAATCACAAACATATTTATGAAGAAATTTTTTCACCTGCACGGTATACCCAAGGTGGTAATTTTAGACAGGGATGTGAAATTTACATCCACATTCTAGAAATCCCTCTTTTCAGGAATGTTTACCCAGATCCAATTTAGTATGGCTTACCATCCCCAAAACGGAAGGATAAACTGAATAGGTAAATCAAGTACTGGGATACATGTTACGCATGTTTGTGACGCAACAACCACATAAGTGGGAGGATTACCTCCACCTCGTGGAATTTGCATACAATAATGGACATCATGAGTCACTGGGCATGAGCCCCTTTGAGTTGTTTTATGGAAGAAAGTGCAGAGTGCTCATGGATTAGAATAATCCTATTAATAAGCTAGCATTGGGTCCCGACATGGTAGCAGAGATGGAGAAAATTCAAGAAGATTTGACAAAATATAAGCACTGCCCAGGATAGGCATAAAATGTATGCAGAGAAAAAGAGGACATACAAAGAGTTTCAATCGGAAGATCATGTATATCTAAGAGTAAAGCCCTGAAAAATTTCCTTACAGTGATGGGGTTGTGCTAAGGTATCACCCTAGTATTGTGGACCTCTTCAAGTCTTGGAACGAATTGGACCAATAGCCTATAAGCTTGCGTTACCAAGCCACATTAGGATCCACAACATTTTTCATGTTTCGTTGTTAAAAAAATATGTGTACAACCCACAACATACAATAAATTGGGAAAATATTCAAGTAATAAGCTAAGGGAATATATATATATCTAATATATATATATATATATATATATAAATATATAATTATATATTATATAAATAATATAAATATATAAACTGTTTTGAGAAAATTATGACTATGAATTATGTATGTGCAGGTCAAACCGGAAGGAGAGTTTGTGGCAGAACCTCTTCGTATTCTCGATCGGAGGGAAACCACCTTGCGGAAGTGAGCCATCACCCAGGTTAAATTGCAATGGAAGCACTTTGGACCAGATGAGGCCACCTGGGAAGAAGAGGGATTTATGCGGGAAGCTTATCCGGCGTTGTTTTCTTAAATTAGAAAGAACATCAAGGATGGTGTTCCTCACATGGGGGGGAAGATGTAACACCCTCGGATCCATGAAAGAAGTATTATGGTTATTAAACTCAATTTTATGATTTACTTCATTTATTTCTTTTACGTTATGACAATGAATGAGGCTGGAAAGCCAGATAACAAGTTGTTACCTAATTTATGATTAATTAGGAATTTAGACATGTTAATAAAAATAAATTGTTTTCTATAATTAAAAGAAACAATTAACAAGAAAGAGTTACATCCTTGCCTTGGAAAGGGAAATATAGAGGGGAAAAGAAGGAAAAGGAGGGCTATCCTAGAGCTGGGAGAAAGACTAGTGGGAAGTTTCTCATTTACAATCAAACAGAGTGCAGGACTTGAGGCTGGACAGTGGAGTCCTGAGGCCCAAGGCACAGAATGTAGCTGGATATAATCCAGGTGTGAAATAGAGAAAGTGATCGGGGGAGAGCTCGGACATAATCGCCAAGCTTGAGGTTGGGAGGAGAGACTTTCTAGACGAATCCAGGTTCATATATTGACAAGTTTAAGACAGATAAGTATCATAGACTTTAATTGAAGGATGGTATTACTTTGTAGAAGATCATTTGATTACAAGAATAGAATCAGCAAAATAATTACGCAGTAACATACAATAATAATTATGCAATAGTATACAGTAATGTAAAACAATCAACGATCAAAGAAATCTTCATCGCACACATTTTCTTTTAAATATTACATATGCAGTAGAATATAAACAACTAACAAACAATGAGTCTGTTTTTAACTAAATTCTTGATAAGTAAAAGATATTCTATTTATGCGTAAAACACTGACCAAAACCCAAGACGATGTAGGAACCATTTCTTTTTCCTTATGATATAATTACCCTCTGTAAGCTAGAATCTGGTGAAAGAGGTCATTTTGGAGGAAATAAATCAAACCTATAAATCCCGATAGAAAGTATAGTAAAACCCTAAGGCAAATTCCTCTTTCGACAAAGGACGAGAACCATTCCTTAAACTACTGTATTAATAAAGTCGCAGAATCGTAGTAAGAAGTAAAACAACTTGTACGAGGAATCAATACCTTAGCAAATATTATGAAAGCAAAGTGAAAATCAATCAAGAATATTCAAGACGAACTATATCATAGTTGCATTATAAGGACCTAATTAATTCTCCCAACAAAAAGATATCAGAGTTAAACTCTTCATACATATTTAACTGTGTAACGAATTTATAAGTTTTCACAGAAATAGACATATGTATATAACTTAACAAACTTAAAAAACCAAGTAGCAAAGTATTCCAAACTGAATAAGGCGGAGAGGCCTCTTCTCTGTTCCTCAAGATTTAAATACCTTAGAAGGATTAATTACATTAAAACTGGCAATTTACCCATTGACTTACAAGACCGACAACCTAGAAATTCTAAATACAGTTCATAACTAAAACTTCCGGAGTGTGGCATCACCAAAACAGTCCTTCACATAATTAAGCGCACTGTAGCTTTAATCTAGGCTTTTCGCCAAAGTAAACGAGCAACATAAACTGCAAAATGTCAAACATAGGAACCCGGGATGGTAGGTTTCCAACCTGTAACAAATTGCAAAAATGTGAGTGCACATAATCACTAGAGACACAAAATCTTAGCCACTAAAGCACCCTAAATGTTATAACATCATACCTGCAAAACCTAATTTGCAAACATTATTAACTCTGGTGGGACAGACCTGTATCATATCTAACCATAATAAGTAATCCGTGAGAAGAGCTAAACCTTACTTGAGTTCGGAAAGCTGCAACTGAAGGTCGTCCATCTACCTTACATAGAACCCTTCATGGTGTTAGAAAATGCATGGGTAAGAAAAGAAAAGAAATTATAAGTGCTTATTAAAAACAGAGACTTACTCTCTCCAAACAGATGACGGAAATCGCCATTCCTTGTAGAGTCTAAGAAGCTAGATGCCAAGCCTGGTCAACAAGAGCATATGTTAACCCTTTGCGTCAAAAGAACTCCCACACAAATATAGAATATGACTCATAATGAAGGACTGAAATGGTAGAGAGTGAGGATTCTGGGTTACCTCCCCATGGAGGACGAACAGACAGAGCCATGGATCATGGAGGAAAATTCGAAGAACAAGCGGAGAAAACAGGAGTCGAAACGTTGCAAAGAATTCAAAACCCTCACCTCCAGATTGCAAATGAGCTTCTCTTCGGCGAGATATGGTGAGCTGGGTAGTTGGAAAAGCCCTAAACCCTTATCACCATTGGATCGCCCAGACCCAATCAACGGATGAGATCCATACCACGTCACTGCTGGAACGAAACGATGAACATATGCCATTAGTGGATTTGCCCAAGATCAAGCCACGTGGAGACACATGCAGATGACATTTAATTCCAAGTTGGGTAATAGCCTAGATGCCTCGTGGAAGGCCATGCGAGTCCTTACGGTATGGTAGAGTCGGGTAGGCCAAATGGGGGTAGTTGATGTAGAATTAAATTAACAAGATATGCCATAGAAACTTGCCCAACCTCCATGGCACGAAATATGGTTGATTTAATGCATATAATATATATATATATTAGATAATATATATATATATATATATTATATATATATATATATATATATATAATCTATATTTTATTTGGATATTTTGTTGTAGTATTAGTTGTTGTTACAAAATACAATAATGAAAAACTTAAACAATCGTACACATTTTTCCTCTATTATTGTTAGCCATATGCTTGCTCTTGTTGCTTGGATTCTTAGTTAAGATGGATCTATGCTGATTCTTAATAATATTATTATATTATATAATTTAACATCTTAATATATAAAAAGTATTCTCTTTTTAATAAAAAATTTATGTTGATTCTTAATAATATTATTTATATTATATAAAATTTACATATTTATATATAAAGTATTCTCGTTTTTAATAAAAAATCTATGTTGATTCAAATAATATATTTATTATTATCTAAATTTTACAGTTTATATATATAAGTATTCTCATTTCTAATTTTATTAAAAACTTGATTAATTTCTATGGAATCTTTTTAGTAGCACTGAGGGTAGAGGGTTTAGATATATCTTCAAAGTAATTATAACTCTTTACATTTTATATTTAAAATAAAAAAATGTTATAAAATTAATTAAAATAAAATATTTACAAAATGCTTTGATTGTAAAATAAGTTATGTTTTTTGGGCATGTGGTATTGTAAACCATGGTATTGGTCCGTGGTATTGTAACATGATAAAGTGGAGGCGAATATCCATGGTTAATAATGGTGTCATATTGCCATAAAATATTACTTTATTTACTTTAAGGATTCGGATTTATATTACTTTTAACTTTTTATTTATTATTTTGAACTTTTTGTTTATTACTTTTAACATTCTTTTTAATTGAGCACATATACTAGCATTTGCACCTTATGTTGCAAAGGAAAGGCCATAAGGCATAGAGTGGGGAAGAATAGGTAATCAAATCCGTCAAAATTAAGATTAAATTGATCTATTAATTTTTCATTTACATACATTGAAATCGTATGCAGCCTGGGATAAGAATCTCAAGAATCTCAAGCTATAAAATTCAGATAAATTTCTATAGTCCATGCTCTATTTTAAATATTTTACTCTTTTGTCATAACTAGAAGAATCTCAAGCTATCATTGAGATAAATAAATCTGCTGTAGTACATACTCATTATATATATATATATATATATAAATGAATGAAGATCTCTACTATAATTATATTACTGTGGTAATGCCAATTTTTTCCTCGCAAAGTTGGATGCTATAAATTTATATTACTGTGGTAATGCCATTTTTCTCTCGCAAAGTTGCATCCATTAGTTTTTTTTAAGACATTAAAAGAATCTAGCTGCTATGATTTGTTATGATCGATGGGTTATCTTTCATATTATATTATAAATGATGTTAGATACATTAAATCATTTTGAAATAAACACGGACATGCTACAATAACTTAGATACATTAAATTACAAATTATAACATTTATTACAACATAGTCTGACATGTATTACACATAGTCATTAGAGAAAGACAAAAAAAATAAAAAATAAAAATGCAAATAACACAATTTTAACATTTCGCTCGTTGCATTAATCTGTTTGTTATCTTGTACATTATGATATTTCCGAAGGAAAAGGTTACATGGCCAATTAATATTAAACATAGCAAGGTTGTATGGACATGTAACTATATAGTAACCACAATATTTGAATGTTGGTGGCTAACTAGCCCCCCAAGGTTCCAGAACTTTCGTAGGCACCATCTAGAGATGTTGCAGTCATCGATCTGGATGCTCCTTCATCGCACGATCATCGGCTGCCTGCGGTGGTTTTCCATAACCAGCTGACCTAACCTTTGCTTCAGTCATTCATTTCCGGGGTTTGCAATGGTAGGGTTTTCCTCTACAAACTCCTATATCGATAGTAAGCTCATAGTGGGATAGTAATCTCATAGCCGGTAACGACGACCTCTTCAACTTGGAAATCCAGAGTAAACGCATCCGCTTTGACACCATATCCACTCAGAAGCTGATTATTGTTCAGGGTTCATTTAACAGGTATATTTTCTGCGTTAACAGGGTTTTCTTATGATGGTCCTCTTTTCTGTTTTCGCTAAATAAAATATGAGTCTGTTCTCTGTATTTTACTCATTATTTCCTTTCACATTCTACTGTTTTACTGGTCGCAGCTTCCCACAGTTTTCCTATCTATTTCAGAGACTTGCAGGCAGCCACAATTTATATCATTTACTGGCTAATTTTCTCTTTTGGAAACTCTATTGCTCTGTTACGCTGCAGTTTGTTTTGCCTACGCGTATTAGTATTACATTTTTGGTCTTTCGGCAGGTCACTCTTTGGCTCAGCATGGGTGCCGAAAGGCTTAGCGCACTTCCTCAGCCATTCCAACCAAGGGTTCTGACATATAGGTGCTTTCTGGACCACTGAGGTTTTATAAGATTGATTGGGGTTTTACTGCTATTGAGGACGACCCTAGAACCGTTTCTATTATGATTTTTAGGCTTTCTGCTATGAGCTAGGGATTTTAAGTTGATACTGAACTCTACTAGTTAATGGATTGAAACTGGTCTTTGGAAGAAGTGACAGCTTCTCCGGCTTTCCAAACTGTATTTTACTTCTGTAATTTATATTGCTCAGCCATCATTTTCTTTTGATTAACATTATGCTGTGGTGGGTTCTCACTAGTTTTTCTATCCCTCTCTGGCATGGAATGCGCTATATATTTGTTTTTAAGTTTTAATAGGAAAAATACCATTCTCTACTGGATTTTGTCAAACGATAATGAATTAAAGGGTTAAATCCTCATGCTATTCCTCATTGAGTTATTGATTATGCGTTAGTTATATGGGTTTTCGTTTTTGTTCTGAAATATATGTTTATATTTCAGTATAAGTTCCGGAAATAGTTCCCATTTTCACCAGTAATCTGGTTACTGCTTTGAATATAGTTCATAGCGCGTCTACAGTCATAATACAGTTGCATTCATCATACTCATTTCTTGTTTTGTTTGATTACTAACCTTCTGGAACCGCTCACAATTTCCACCTTGGTGACCTGAGAGGTAAATCCAGAAATATCAGTTCCTTCTTAGCCAGGCTTCTTAACCTCCACGAGTCTTCCATAACTTTTGGTTAATTAATTTACTGAGTGTAACATTTAGCATCTCGAACACCTGATTATGGGTTTTTTTTTTAATACACCAATATTTAAATTATGAGGTTTCTGTGTAGTAAATCCATACTTAGATTATAGGGCATGTTTGATATGTTAGGACTAAATTAGAGGGTTTCGTTTTTTACTAGTATCACTTCATGTGAACAGAGACAGGTTCTTTTCATATGAACACAAACTGTTTATTTTAAACAAAGAATTGTCACAGAAATTTTATTTTAGTTTTCCTCATGTTAAAAGTGAACAGAGACAGGTTCTTTTCATATGAACAAAAACTGTTTATTTTAAACAAAGAATTGTCACAGAAATTTTATTTTAGTTTTCCTCATGTTAAAAGTGAACAGAGACGGGTTCTTTTCATATGAACACAAACTGGTTATTTTAAACAAAGAATTGTCACAGAAATTTTATTTTAGTTTTCCTCATGTTAAAAGTGAACAGAGACAGGTTCTTTTCATATGAACACAAACTGTTTATTTTAAACAAAGAATTGTCACAGAAATTTTACTTTAGTTTTCTCATGTTAAAAGCTTTACATAAACACGAAGAAATTTGTTTCTCTTTTACAGTAATTATCTTCTCATTTTTCTTTTGGAAAGAAGAAAGTTATGTTCTCATTAAATTTGCTTTAGATTTAGATCCCATAACAATATTTTTTAATAGATCAAAGTGCTGAATAACTTAAATTTCTTATAATATTGACAATAATAAAAAAAGGATATTTGCAAATAAAATATATGCAATTACACTGGCACAAATGAGTGAGTGGGAAAACCTGCAGCGAGGGATCGAATTGAGTTAGCAGTACTGAGAAATAGAATGGCAAAGACAAGTAAAACGAGTATCCTGTGTTGTTTGTTTGTATCAACCATTTCCATTGGGCTCTTCACAGAAGGATCTGGGAAAATATGGGCGCTACAATGCGGTTTCCACAAGTAGCCGAGATTTCAAAATGAGAACAATCTTTGAGTCGCACAAACTGAGAAGCTTCTCCATGGAGGGAACACGCTTCTTCATTAACCGTTTTTCTATTATTCATAACTTATTTCAGTTTTGGATCAACAATCAAAATTCGTTCAATCGTTTAACACAACAAATGCACGGTGAACAATAGGACATGGTCGCGACTAGGGCAATTCATTTCAAAGAGAAACGCCTTGCGGCTTAATAAATATTAAATGTTGAACATTTACACTTACACATCTACCCTAATACTAAACATACATTGACATTATATTAAATTTGTTAAATGTTAGATATTTACATTTGACATCTACCCCACACTAGGTTGTAGAAATTAAATAAAAAGATTAATGTAATGTAAACATTTTAACTTGTCAAAATAAAATAAAGAATTATAAAAATAAAAATAACCTTATAAAAATAAAAGAATAAAAAAAAATGGCCCATGGCATTGATCTCAAATGTAACATATTTAAAGGGGGAATTAAACTTGTCTAGATCCATCATAACTCTAAACCTCTTTTAGAGTGAATTTGATTCCTCTTGGGGCTTGCTAGATCCTAAATTAAGATAGATCTAGGTTGGTTTTAAATTAATTAATTCTCATCATTTTTTAATTTTAGCATGATATATGATGAAATAAATGTTTTCACATTTATCATGGATTGATGTATTTTTAGCATTTACTAATAATTTGATGTATATGAATTTAAAATAAATTTATAATTTAATTATTTGTTTTTATTAATTTTAGTTTTGATAATATGAGACGTAAAATTAAATAAGTATACCTACCATAAAATAATGTTCATAAATATCTACAACCATTTAAATTATATAATTACTACACCCATTTAATTTATATAATCATACTATTATTAATATTAACAATAACAACTAACTTGAAAATAAAATAATAATTTTTTTAATTAAACTATCATTAAAAAAACATCATTAGTAATGTGTTAAAATACCTTTGGGTAAAGATGTATCAAAATATCTTTGAGAAAATTTACACAAACTTACGGCCTCGTCAAACGACTCAATTGAATCAAAGAATCTACCTCACATGTAGGTGGACACAATTTAGCATCCTTGAGCCTTCACACAATGCACGTGAATTGCATTTCCTCGCCAAAATGTCAATTCAGATAGGGAGCAAACATTATAAATAGTGATTTCCAGAGATGGGATGCTTTTCCAACATTACTCTTTCAAATATTTTTCAACGCGGTCACATTCAGCGTTCCTTCGCTTCGCTTCTTTATGTATACACTGACTCGGTGATAAACGATATGGCAAGTTCTAGCGGAACGCTGGTATATGAATTTGCTTCACACTTGTGACCATTTAGCCATGGTTAATTCTTGATGGTTTGTATTTCTGTGCATTGATAATTTGGTCCTCTGATTCATCGTACGAATTCATTTGTTTGAGAAAACCTAGGTACAGAGGGGTCCTTGATACTGAACATTGAGCGTATAAATTGTATATATAGTAAAGAAGGTTAGTTTAATAATTCATACATATAGTTAAGAAGGAAGGTTAGTTTAATTGGTTCAGTTTTTATTATTAAATAAGAAAGATTAGAAAGTCATTTTCCTTTTTGAGTAACTAGGCTGAATTGGATTATATATATTTAAAATTTTTAAAATTAGATTTAGTTTGTAAAAAATTTAATTAAATGCTTCGTTATATGGGAATTGCTCTTGAGTTGGCAAAACCTGTTTTAATAGTTTGTAGGAGCTGCAATGAGAGCTTGGGAAAGTTCCAGAAGCTTTGAAGACTATTCTTTTTTGGAGTTCCAACATTCCCTCGAGTTGGGAAATACAAAATATGTAGACAAATATGTTGAACTACCCACAAAACATGAGCCTAAGTTGAAACCTTGATAGGAAGAAAGGCCAAAGGGAGCTTGGGAAAGTTCCAAAAGCTTTGAAGACTATTTTTTTCGGAGTTCCAACATTCCCCCAGGTTGGGGAATACAAAATATGTAGAGAAATATGTTGAACTACCCACAAAACATGAGCCTAAGTTGAAACCTTCATAGGAAGAAAGGCCAAAGACATCCTTACAGCGATATTCTTAATTGAGATACTAGAGCAATCTCTTGATGGGTTAAAGAAGCCTGTGGCACCTAGATGTAAGGGTGGTATCTGGGATGTCATGCTGAGGAGTATTGCTTTTGATGTTTATGTATATATATCGCAAAAGATTGTGTGCATATTGTATGTGGCAGTCAATGCTTAAACATTAGAGTTGCTTTACTTTTTCTCTTAAAAATAACCACAGAAACATATATATAAATTGTTCCTTTGTGTTTTTAAGTCAGAGTGTTTCAAAAACTCATCATGTGTTATAATGAACTTGACATTTTTTATATCTATATATAAGAAAAAAGACTCGAAGAGAAAAAACACTTAAAAAATATATATTATATAAAAAAGAAATTATATATTATATATTTATATATTTAAATGATTTATTATAATACTTTAAATTCAATATTAATTTTGATTATTATATAAATTATATTATTAAAAAATAAATTTTATATTTTATTTTATATTTTTTTTTGGGTTATATAACATTACCCTCTTACCGTCTTGATTAGGAGTTTCTTGTAAAATTGGGAGAATTCCGGACACTTTTACTCAAATTCCCAACATTCCAAAAACTAATACCAAAAACTCATATAACATTTAGTTCCTTCTAATAAATCATATATATAAATCTTACGTACATTTGATCAGATCCAATCCGACCTACTTTCTACTGACGAATTTTTGGTATAATGATTGTGCAACTATTTCTTAGCAGACCTTTTTTTGTAAAATATAAGTAGAATTTTATATTGTTTACATCAAGAATTTACAATGGACGGAATAATCCTTTCGATCTATTTCTAAGGTCTCATATGAGAGAATATGGTGATCTGTCATTTTACAAGAAACAGCATTCATCTGATAATTCTGAATCGTGTTACATACCTGGATGACTCAATATTTCTGTAAACTACTAAAATTTTTAAAATTTTCTACGACGAGTAAGTACCAGTAAAGAGTCTCGGTAAAATAATAATGTCCATCACTGACAATCACATGTTTATGAAACTATAAACATTATAACACCGGGCGGTTTGTTCTTTTATCTTACAAGAAGCATTCGTACCAAAATTGTGAATCGTTTTTAAATATCTTGATGATTAGATATTTCTGGAAACTATTAAAAGATTTCCACTGTGACCAAATATAAGAAAATATTCACCATAAAACAGTACTTTGCACCATTGAGGATTGCCTGTTTACCAAAACGAGGATTGCCTGTTTACCAAAACTATGAAAATAATTTGACATTTTAATTTGCTACCACCATGATTGAAAAACATAAACAAAATCATGGGCATATTCAATCCACCTTCAAACAAACAAAATTGTGTGGACGAGACTTGAATTTAAGAGTTTGTGGTTAGATTCGAATAACCTCCACAAATTAAACACGTTGCTTTCAAGTTTCTATGGTTTCTATTGGATATCGGTCAAGCTCCAAATCATCTCCAATTTTCAAGTACTTGAGAAATTAAGCATAACATTAGAAAAATATGTATACAAAAGTTTAGTTTGGTTATTACCTTCCTACGTTAAAGCTTATTTTGGTTAACAAAATAAATAATTCCGTAGTAAAATAAGGGTATCGGCTAATTGTATATTCATCTTAATATAAAAATGATGATATTTTGGATTTTATAAAATTAATATAGATTTATATTAATCATAGATTTAATATGAGTTGAGAGGGATTTAATAATGTCAACAACATTATATGAGTGTTTTATAGGACTGAATGTATGGAAACCATCTACAAAATAAAGAGCTATAGTATATATAATTAGTCGACATATACATCATAGAAAATTAAACAAAAACAAGTACGACCGTATCCCAACAAATTGCTACTCATCATAGGACTCCACAGGAGTTGGGTCCTTTGCATTGGAACCTAGTAATTCAAATTGAGGAAGACACGGGATGTGTTTTTCAACGCGGCCGAGACTAACATTTCGCTACTGAATTTGGAATTGGATGAGTTGAAATTCTTTCTAAATTTCCTGATAAGCTGGATCAGATTTAACAGAGCCTGTTGGAGAGGTCATGATAACTCTAGCCACAAGGCTCTTTATCACCCAATAGAGATGGAAAACTTGTTTGTATTGAGTGGTGCGACCTTTGGTATGTCATCAATAAGGACTAAGTTGTGCTAGTCTTGAATATGAACTTATGCTTTTGCTTGCTTATTCAATTTTGCTTCCCATGTAGAAATCAATTGCTTAACTTGGGTCAAAGTACTTGAATGATAGGCTTGGGCTGCCTCCTTGATGATTTGAGCATCAATTTTATGGCCCCTCCTTCTCGGTTTCCGATCTGAGGATGGACCACTGCCTCTGCGTTTTCTTGATTGTCGACTACGGGCTTGACCACCTCTTCCAGAAGAACTGGCACCAGGGGATGGATGAGTCATATGAATCTTCAAGCAAACAATGGAACCTGAAGTTGTCAACCAAACAAAATGAACCACGATCCAAAACCAAACTGTCTACACGCAGTTAAGGAATTTACAAAAAAAAATTGAAGACCTGGCACAATACATAGCATGAAAGAAAAATGCAAAACTTGTTAGGCTCAAGCCTTTCAAAGAAACTAAGGGTCAAATGTAACGGACACCACCGACACATAGTACCATAGTTCAGCTCCCCAACCCCAGGTGAAATAATATACAGAGATAATTTAAGGTATGTTTGTTGCCTCAAGAAGAAGGCTCCATAGATCGGCTCCCCAAGCCTAGATGAATCAATATACAAAGATAATTCAAGGTATGTTTGTTTCGTCAGGAAGAAGGCTCCACAGATCAGCTCCCCAAGCCCAGGTGAATCAATATACAAAGATAATTCAAGGTATGTTTGTTGTCTCAGGAAGAAGGCTCCACAAACCGGCTCCCCGAGCCCAATTTTAGTAAACCGCACACCATATTTGCAATAACTCAAATAAAGGGAATTCAAACTCATTTCCATGCTCAGGACCAACATTTCAATGATATAACCAGCACCAATGAATAGACATTCATCCACTGAAATATTCTAGACCAGAGATTGACAATACATTCCCACTTGAGACAAAAGAATGCCAAAGAAGACAGATACAGGGATAGAAAAAGCAAACATTACATAAGACAAAACAACATAAACTTTCCAATTTTCCTGACATTGGTTCCCATTCTTCACAAGTATCATATTGCAGAGATTTCCATTTAGATTTCGAGAGGCATCACAAGAGTATGCAAACCATGGTCAAAGAGGAGGAATAAAGAGAAGTACATACCTAATAGAGGAAGCCATGAAACTGAGAGAACCAGCTGTGTCCAAGAAGCAAACCCGCCTACCCTTGCTTGCAAACAAGAAAACACTTACCAATAGCCTTCACTCTCCTCCCATAAACAAAATCCACCATAAAACAACTAGATGCTTAGGTCAATGAGCCTTTACCACCTACATATTAAGAGCCCAACGGCTTGTAGCATCACAATTACACGTCCCTTGTGCACTATCATCCCACATTCATGTTGGAGCATGTGAGGGTGTGGGTCGTGCCACCCTCCAACCCTTCCATCGACCAATTTACACAGGTGATCTCGAGAGGGATTATGATGTGTCCCACACCCCACCACCCTATCAGGGATAACTACATGTCAATATTAATTCATATTAAAATATTTTATTTATAACGCACATTGGATATTACAACATTAAAATGTTTTCTTTTAACATTTTTACTATATATATATGAAGTTGATATCACGCCTTAAAAATCTCACTCACATATTTTTTTTACTTTTAATTACTTTACATGAAATTATATTGGCTCATATAGATTACTAATTAAAAATGTATAGAATATATATTTTTCTTTTTTATTAGAGTTGATATTACTTTTTTATTTAGAAAATATTTTATTTTTATTTTAAAATGAAACATATTGCTTTCACACTTAGTTGTAATATAAGCGTTTTAACTCAATAATTAATTTATTTATTTTTTCACAATTTCACCTATTTACTTCTTTGAAGTTAGTGTAACCCCCTTAACCACCCTGAAAATGATATTATATGGAAAATTATTATAATAACATGCCATGCAATGCACAACATTATTTGGATTACCTTCTGGCCCAACATATAATTGCGGAAAACAACTGTATAATAGTGGACATAGCTGGGAAAGCAGATTTGTTTATTCCAAGACGTTAAGATATTGATTTTAAATGAGAAGTGCTACCTATATAGGTAACAAGGACCAGAAATAACAAGTATCTTATTAGAGGTTTTACATAGTCCGACTCATTGTCATGCGCCTCGTATTTTGGCTACTTGTCAGGTTTTTGTTGAGATCCACCGCGTCTTCGTTTTACCTGTAACTGACCTCACTTCTCCGTACGCAGTGGCTTTGTTTGACCATAGCTTGCAGATAGTCGTCGGTTCATTGGATTGGGCTCTAATTTTATATATATTAGTTATTTGGACTGTAACTGTGGAACCCATAGCTTTCTCAGCGTTAAGCTTAATATGGAATGGTAAATCAAGTGTTTGCGTACATGAAGGTGTGTCAGTCAGATGCGTTTGAAATGACACCTGCCAAGAAGAGACTATTTAACTATTATACCAAGCTCCCTTGCCAAGAAGAAACGTGAACCCTCTATTTAGGGAGCCTGAAACTGTACAAGTTTCATCCTCTGCGCGAATATAAATCCTATTCCTTGAAGGTATCATAAACGAGCAGTCCCACTCTGAAGAGATGATTTTTTCAGACTCTCCTAAAGCAGTTGTAGAGTAGGATGACATTTCTCAATAAAATATGGCACACGAGACTATCAGGGAAGAAACATGCACCTTCATATTCTTAATTCTCGAGTCAAATGAAGAGACCGAAACGAAGAATATTACACACTCATCCTTTCCCAAGAAGTTCCATGGCTTATAAAAAATGATCATGAAATATTCCTCTTTATGGAAGCTCAGATTTTGACACTTTTCTGAGTTTCTTTGTTCATGAGCCTTGTAGTGATAACATTTTCATGAGCCTTTTAGTGACAACATTTTCACTTGGGCATAGATGAAATAGAAATTTTTTAAAAAATACCAAGATTATTGTGAAGACAAAAATGACGGAGGAATTGTTGAGATGACACAAAATGAAGATGAGAGCATTGAAGACTACATTGAACAATTAAAATATGATTTACAAAGGTAAGATAGGGAGGTTTGGCTCCTTACACACTGCATGTCTTGTTTCTATAAGGAATTTGTTATGACTCTATTAAGCTTCTAAAGTTGATATGTGGAGGAGATGCCTCACACCAATCTCCAAATGTCATTGTTGAGTTATTTCAGATATATTCTAGAGGCACTTCAAAGACAGGAAAAGGACCAAAAGGCATATTAGCAAGAGTTGGCAAGAGTATTGGTAATGGAATTACCATATCTAATATTGGAAATATGTTAAAATATTTTAAAATAGATATACTTAATTCATTGAGTTCCTGGTTTATTTCCTTGCCAAACTTCAGAAGTGATGTATAAAGTAGCTCAATGCATCCACAAGAGTCCAACTTTTATAAATGATTGAAAAAACACATGATATAGACCTCCAAACCACCTGTATTATCTATCAAGGGTCGAATCCATGAGAAGAGGGGTGGTTTCAACCATATCTAAACTAGGAACACAAAAATAGGTAGTGGAATAGCTTGTCTCTAAAACCTAGGAAACTGATTCATTCAACTTTAAACCACCTACAACTGATGTATCTACCTTATCAAGTCAATTTTTATCATTTTTACATCATAGTACATCAATTTACATCGTGTCACATCATGAATTTGACCATAGGAGAGAAAAAAGTCAAACTAGAAGAAAACTAGGTGAAAAATAGAGTTTTTGAGCAAAATTGGCATTTTTTCATCTTGTGCGTAGCACCAATTTTCTGTGCATAACACTTTTTCCAAGATGCTTTTAGAGGGCTTCCTGAAGTCCAAATTAGGTGCAGAATAGCTCATTAGAAAGCTTGGTGAGTCTACTTTTTGGGACAACTTGAATTTGTTTATTTGGAGTCCCTTTACCCCTTCAAAAATGCAATCTCCCAAGACTGCTTCCTGTGTGGCAAAAAAGTGGCAGAGAGGGCATTTTTTGGGTGTTTTTTTGCCCTTTTGGAGACCTGAAACTTGTCCAAAATTCTCAGCCATTTCTGAGCATGCATATTTTTTCATGCTGATTCCAAATATGTAAGCCATTTTGCAAGAAAATGCTTCCATCAAAAGCGTAGCACTAGTGGTGCTACACACCTGTTGGAAAAGCCCGTGTTAAAAATTTCTATGCCTAGTGCCACTGATTCTGTACGTAGCGCCATTTTCATATCAACTTTTGGAGGCCTTCCCAGTGTCAAAATTGGGTGCATGATAGCTAGTTGTAAAACTTATTGACTCGAACTTTCAACACAACTTGAATATTTCAATTTGGATTTTATTTGCCCTATCAAAAGTCAAACCTCCCAAGACTAGTCAAAATGTGCAAAATGAGGCTGTCTAAAGGCAGAATTTTGTTGTAATCAACTTTTGAAGGTCTTTCTCAACTCCAAATTGAGCTCATGATAGCTCATTAAAAATATTGTTGTGTCTAGTTATCATTTAACTCATCAAGAAAGTCATTTGGCCAACCAAGATAAGAGAAATCTTGGTTTTCCCAAGGTCACTGCAGAGGTGCATCAATTCTCCTGAGGCAACTGTATTTTTGAAATTTCTCTAAAACCATGACACCTGTGTAAAACGTGAAGGATGTCTTTCTTCCTTGGCCTATTGTGGACAAAAACCTCTCTCATGTTTTCTAAATTCATTTTTCCTTACTCAGAAACATCATTTGAGTAAAACCTATCCCGATGTGTGGAACAGGGGATTTGTCGAAATGAAGTGAATTGAAGGGGATAAGGGGCTTCTAAATTCTTGAGAAAATTTTGGGAAGTAGGGAGGGATGTTAGGAAACATGAGAAAGTGGAATTTCAAATATTGAGTGAGGGGAAGGGGTCCAAAAGGGCCAAACACGGGCCTAGCCTAGAAAATTATCAAATTGTAGCAAGAAACTAGTGTTTGTGGGAAAATGAGGAATTTGAGGGATATCAGTGATGGGAAGTGTTTAATCAGGTACATTAAGAATAGGGGAAGGTGTATGAACATCAGGATACAATTTTTTTTTTATGATTTGACCATCCAAGAGAAATTACCTTCAAAACTCTAGGAGAGGGAAATGAGCCTTACCCAAGTACAACTGAAGCATGAACAAGGTGTAAAATGACCCATTGGAACCTGAAATGATGATGACAACTATTTTAATGATGGTACATTTGGATGAATGGTAACATGGACTGACACTTGGAAAACTTTGGAATGAGTGAAAACAAACCCTAGACCTAATACCTAGTGACCAAATTTTATTTGAGGACTCATTGAAATGACAAAATTTGACCTTGACATCCTCAAACTACTTTGTAAGAGCATATTTGATCACTGGTGGAAGGCTTCAAAGACTGACACTAACATTGGCTCCAATTGGAATGGTAGCTCCTTTGAGGTGCTAAGAATAGCAGATCTTTGGGAGCGCAGACCAGTGCCTTATCCATTGGGCAATATGGAGTCAATAACTTCAAAACACCCAAAAACCAATTACTATGAAACTTTGACTCAATACTCATAGTTGAAATGAGTAATACTAACTCAAAACTGAAACAAGACACTTAAAAGCTGAAACTAGACATTCAGCAACTGAAACAAGACATTCAAAAGTTGAAACTAGACATTCAACAGATGAAACGAGACATTTAGTAGCTGAAACTAGACATTCAACAAATGAAACTAGACACTCAAAACTGACGAAAACAAAAAATGACTCAAGACTAAAACACAACTAATAAACTGGAAAATATGCTCAAAATGGGGCTTATTCAATACAACCTACTCTAGTTGTTCCATTCATCATCTGATCAAGTGAAGTGAAATAACCAATGCAACCAAGTAAGCATTCTGGTTGTTGTTTGCATTATCCACAAGTGCTTGCTTATGAACAACAAGAGAGAACTACTGAAAGGCAACTCCCATGAAAATTTGTAAACAGATCCGTTGAATGATATGGATTCTCTGTCTGACTCCAAAAACACTGCATAAGGATCTTGAAATTCATGGATTACTTTTCTTCTCCTCGTACAATGAATGCAAACTTTCATCTGAGTGTTGTGACGAAACTCCTACTGAAAATGACAAAGAAACCAACTGCCAGATCATGTTTGTATCTGTATTTTTTTTCAAGCTCATAGTTAGCTAATGGAGAAGGACTTTGACTGCAGAAATCATCTAACACATCGGCTACTGGATTGTGAAAAACTTGAAAAGACTGTTGCAACCCATTTTCTATTGGCTCCGATGAAATTACATGATTTCCTACGGGCTGCTCATTTGAAGATATACTATGCATTTTTCCCTTAAAAAACTGAAATGATTCAAAACAAAATGGTACGGAATCATCTTGCATCATTTGATCATATGGTCCAGCTTCCAAGTCTTCATTTGCAACTTGACAATCAATGGCATTCGGAGGCTGCAACTCTGGATATGAAAAGTATTGAACAAGGTTTTCATTGCCCTCAAGATGGTCTAGATTGAAACTTATCGATGGTTGATTTTTTATTGCATGAAAGTTGTCTCTGAGAAACTGAAATGAAGCAAAACAAAAAGGCAAAGATCCTTCACTTCAAAAAAATTTGCACTTTCTTCCTCACTTCCATAGCTGATATGCATCAGTTGATCACTGTACTCGAGCTACAAATGAACCTCCTCCTCCCACAAACTAACTTCTGATTTGTCTACAAAACTAGCTTCTGTTTGGAGAACATAATCATCATCATACTGATCAAACTAAGGCAAATCATCAGTATAAAACACATAATCAAGCATACATGTCATATCAACAGATCTCTCTTCTCCAAGATGATCTATAAAACAATCATTATTAGGTCTATGACAACTGGGATAAGAAAGAAAATGTTTTGGATCAGCCACTTGTTCTTCTTCAATCAGCGAGCCATGATCTTGAACATCATAATCATTCCTTGTGGTGATATTTTGCATCATCTCTTTCACTGCACTTACCAAAATGTTGAGCTTTACCTCTAAAGATGTCGATTCCTCCGGATCTATGTTTTTCATCTCTTCTTCCTTCAACTTTGCCCTTATGATCAGCAGATTAGCCTCTACATCTGCTGCACTGTTTTACATCTCTTCAAGTGTTGCGAGGTTCCTTTCCCTCAGCTGAAACTCCATTTCCGGATCAAAGGCTTCTGGGTAGTGCAAGAGAGCGGATCCAGGAGGAGGTCTTATATAAACTGGCATTGAAAAATAAACTTGGTTAAATCTGGCAGAAAATTGTTGTACTGTCTCCCTTGGCAATCTTTGCAGCTAGTTATACTCTTCTATAATCAAGAAAGGGTTCTGTTTGACCATCCACCTATCGAGGAAAACTTTGAAAAATTGCTGGAAATCTGACATGCTCGCATCAGGCAGGGTTTTGAACCAACTCTTGACTTTGCCTTGCAAAGAAAGAGCAAAAAGCTTAATACTAACATCTTCTTCATCAACTTCAAAAAGATCAAGAAAAGACTCAAAATTCAATACATGTCTCTCAGCAGTGATGTTTTTGCGTTCACCATCAAATATTGGTAGATATAGGTCATGATTTTTAAGAAAAGCATGGGATATAGGAGGTAAAATCAGAGGCTTGTATCGATCTGGAATTTTACAAGGTATAGGAGTATTTACAGAAGGTGTAGAATTAGTCTTGGTCTTTTGAGGCTCATCAGTTTGAAGACGGTCATCACAAGCTTTAGAAAAAGGGTCTTGATCAAGCTCAAAGGCATGCAAATCTTTGGTATTCACAATCTTCAAAGGGAAGGAATCAAATGTAGGCCAAGGATCTTTTCTCAAATACAATATACTTTGTAAAACCTTCTTGATATTCTCGAGAAAAGAGAAGAAATAATTTATAACGAAGAACAAAATTTCTTGGATGAAATGCCAACTTGAATACTTGATCTTTCCATATTGTCATTTCATGTTTCTCTTGGTTGGGTTCATCCTCTAGTGGAGTCCTTGGATCTAACCTCAAAAATGATTTGGAATCACCAGGTGAATGATTTTCAGCCTTAATGTGTCTGATCATTGTTCACCATTAACAATCAGATCTGAACTTGATTACGTTTTGCTGAGGAACATAAAACTACGTTCCCCAGTATGGTCGCCACTATGGTATCGCCTAGATCGACCTTAGGCTGAGAAAGGCAGCTCTAGGGTAACATCAAACCACGCTTAACCTGGTAGCTAGCCTACCAAGTCGGGAGAGGGCTCTCTCCTTGTCAATCTCGATGAAAATTTATTAAGGAAGGCTTGACATGACTGATATAAAAACTAATTTTAGGCTAGGTATGTTTGCTTAGAGGAGTTTGATTGAATTTAATGGTTGGGTTGTTGGATCAGATAGGGAAGGCAGCTTTGGGTCCGGGAAATGAACACAGATTTGCAGAGGTTTCTGTGGGGCAAGATAGGCAAGTGTCTTAGCACTTTGAAATGAGTGTAATAGTGAGTCTAAAGACTAGTGAGGAGCTGGAGAGAGCATGCAAGTGTCATGAGTCCTCTTCAAATAGTAGAAAACATGTAGAACTAAATAAACCCCAAGTTAGAGCACTGAAACACCAACGAATTCCACCTTTCAAATTTGATTCATTTAGTATGTAGAAATAAAGAGAGATGATGGCACACATAAACATAAGATCAACTAAATTACAGAGAATAAAACAATGTTAATTCACATTACCAAAGAATCCCACAAAATGCTACAAAACCCTGGTTTATTTCCCTGCCAAACTGTAGAAGTGATGTACAAAGTAGCTCAATGCATCCACAAGGTCCAACCTTTACAAATGACTGAAAAAACACATGATATAGACCTCCAAACCACCTGTATTATCCATCAAGGATCGAATCTATGAGAAGAGGGGTGGTTTCAACCATATCTAAACTAGGAACACAAAAATAGGCAGTGGAACAGTGTGCCTCTAAAACCTAGGAAACTGATTCATTCAACTTTAAACAACCTACAACTGATGTATCTACCTTATCAAGTCAATTTTTATCATTTTCACGTCATAGTACATCAATTTGTTGACAATAATACTGAGAGGGGGGGTGAATCAGTATTATCTAATTCTTTTACCAAATCTTTCTTATTTATACTTCGAATTATTTTTGCATACAAATGAGCATGAACAAGAAAAGCAGACAGTCACATCAAAGAACACCAGATATAAGGTGGAAACCCAATGTGGGTGAAAACCACCTGCTGCAATATGTCTCTATCTTCTTTCAAATTAGAAACTTCTTTTACAATGTTTTGTACTGGTGCAGTCCTTTACCAGTACGCAGGCTGCAACCTGCTGAGAGCTACAACTCTCTCTCGTTTTCCAGTTTCTCCTGAAAGGGAGCTACAACCCCCTACTTCTTTTCAAGGACCACTTTTCATAAATTTTCAAACTGGATCCATATACATCAAATGATCATCAAGTACATGTAAATTATAAAGTCAACTGTAATAACCAGATCAACAATAACAGAACAGAACCCAGAACACCTTTTCAACAGAAAAATTCAATCAACAGAAGATCTTAACACAGATACGCGGTTTTCCTTCTACTGGCCTGCGTTGCTACGCACTTCACCTTCTGCCTCTCTGCGTATACCCGCAGTTATCCTTCTTGCTGGACTGCGTGGACACGCACTGCTCCTTTCACTGAACTGCGTACAGTACGCACCCAGTGACACTATCGCGCCGCGTACTTTCCAGCAGGTACGCACCCAAAAGAATAATCGCGCCGCGTGCTTCTGCAGAAAACACGCACCTGAACCACGGTCGCCCTGCGTACCTACGCACTGGGCCTTCGCCACTTATGCGTACCCACGCAGGTAACCTTTGGCGCCTCTGCGTACCCACGCACTGAACCTTCGACGCCTCTGCGTACCCACGCACTGAACCTTCGGCGCCTCTGCATACCTTGAACTAAGGCTGAAATAACCTCAGATGCTTAGATCTGAACTTGTGCTCAAGAGATCACCCTTCGCCAATTCTCTTCTACCTTCTCCTTTATAAATCAATCTTTTAAGAACCGAGAACCCAATAGATCAGATCTTAAGATATTCAAGATACAAAAGATGCTTAAGCCAAATGATCTCCTTTGCTTTATATAGGCTAGCTCTTCCTCAAATCAAGGATCATGGGGCTAGATAATAATAATAAAATAATCAATACCGCGGGCCAAAACCATGATAACCCAATACTGTTGGCTAAATACCACTGAGAAACCCCACGGGTGGGTGCTTAACTGCCTTGGAATGTGTGCACTGGGGTACGCACCCCATGAATGGGTGACCAGCGTATTTGGACGCGGTTTCTGCACGGTATGGCTGCGGGTACGCATCTCCTGATCTGTTCTCCTGCGTACTTCTTTATTTTTGATCAAATGGGAGCCATGCCATGGGTGTTGCCATCAAGTACAACATCTGAAACATATAATCATACCAGAACCACAATGCCAATAGGGTTATGTGATATGCATGTCTCCATTAAACTACAACCACTTTATCAAAAGACACATCTTCTTTATAAGCTAAAACCACTATTGGAAAAATATAGCCACTAATAAATAATAATGAATATCTTGGTCTCAAGGGCTATGTTTTATTCATTAATCTAAGATGTTTAGAAAAAACTTATTTACAAAGTTTATTAACAAACAAACTTAATCAAACTTAGGAAAACTATAAAAATAGTACAAATGTAAATAAAAGGCACACTAGAACTGAAATGAAGTAAATGCACTCAAAGCCTACATGCAATGCAAAAAGGTTCCCCATAATTTTATTTTATGGCTAAAATAAAAAATTAAATGGGGGGTTGTTGAGTATTACAACAAGGACTAAGGCAGATTTTTATGGCAAAGCCATTGAGTGTTTGGATGACGATGGAGAGCAGAGAATATTGCAGGGTAATAATAAGGAAACATCAGTTAGGATGGTGAAAACTATCCAGGAAAAGAGCAGAGGAAAAAAGGAGTGTGTGTTATTTGTAGTGCAGATTTATAGTGATAAAGGTAAGGGGAATGAGGATGTGGAATCTACGAGAAGGTACCGGATCTTGCAGCAGTTTTGGGATATGTTTCTAGTATATATTTCATACTTGTCATCTCATAGAGAGGTCGACATTTTCCATTGATTTGGTACCAGGGGCATCACCAGTATCGAAGGCACCTTATATGATGAGAACTCTAGAGTTAGTAGAGTTGAAGCTGCAATTGAAGGAAATTCTTGACAAGGGATACATTAGGCCAAGTGTATCACCTTGGGGTGCACTGGTATTGTTTTTGAAGAAGAAGGATGGTAATCTAGGTTATGCATTGATTACAGGCAGTTGCACAAGGTGACCATTAAGAATAGGTATCTGGTATCGAGGATTGATGACTTGTTTGATTAGTTGAAGTGAGAAGAAGTGTTCTCAAAGATTTATTTGAGAATCATATATCATCAGGTACACATTAAATAATAGGACATCTACAAGACTTCTTTCAGGACCAGGTATGGACATTATGATTTTGTTGTACTTACATTTGGTTTGACTAATGCTCTAATTACCTTTATGTGCTTGATTAATAGTGTGTTACGCCCTTATCTGGACAAGTTTGTTATTTTATTCATTGATGACATCCATATATATTCTAATAATGAGGAAGAACATGTCAATCATTTAGCAATAGTGTTGAGATTTCTAAGAGATCATCAGTTGTATGCCAAGATTAGCAAATTCAGTTTCTTTCAGACATAGGTACATTACTTGGGGCATGTTGTCTCCAAGGAAGGTATAGTAGTGGATATAGAGAAGATAAGAGTTATCATGGAGTGTGTTAGGCCCCTATACCAATAGGTGTCATATGTCATGATTGACTTGATGAGCTATGTAATATGTTCATATCTTTTCTTGTTGCAAAGGTTTTCCATATTTTCAAAACAAAAAAACAAAATAAAAAAATTTAAAAAATGTAAAGAGGGTATACCCTAAAAGAAAAATCAAAGGGTAAAAAGAATAAAAGATGGTCAAAAAATGAAAGAAAATGAACCCCAAACAAAAGATAGACCAGGAAAATGTGCAAGTATAAATGCCACTACTTTTTCATTTTGTATAATAAACAATTGTGTGCAGTTTGTCACTTATGCCACAATTCATGAATAGTCAAACTGTTTAAACTTGAATAATTCATTTTTCAATTTCATGTTGTAGAAATAGAGAATACATATCTGACCAAACAGTGTAATCTTGACAAATTATTAGATGGGTAGAGTGAAAAAGGAGCTCAATAGTTTAATCTGAGCCCTTGGATGTAATAAGTGTAGATTTAGATAAATATCATTATGTAAAAGAAAAGTTGAAGAGGGTTTGCCAGTCTAAGTGCACCCCAATAAAGAAGAAAAAATGCTAGGATAAAGTAGGTAGGGTAGGTAGTTGATGTTGCAGAATTATATGTGATGATTAATGTCTCTAAATGTGTTAATCTTTCACCTTCGTCACAAGGCCAAGGCATACAGTACATTGAAAGCATCTCAAGCAAAGCAAAGTCAGCATAATTAACTCCCCTTCTCATTTTCCCTAATTTTCACTAATTTCCCCTAAGTACTAAGGTATTTTCTAAATTGGAGGGGCTCAGAGCATTTCTCTGACTTTTGGAGGGACTGGACCCTCGGCCCAATAATTTAAAAGGCCTAAGTACTTAAAACTAGTCATAAGTCATTCATTCACTTTCATAAGTCTTTTCCTACGTAAAATCCTATTTTACTTAGGAAAATTACATAATATCCCATAAAAACCCTTTTCTCACTTAAGCCTAAGTTAAATGACAATTCTAATGTTTTTACTTAGCGCTTTTTCATTACATTTTTCATATTAATTTCTAACTTATATTATATAAATCTTGCACATATCCACCCTTTCCCGTATTATTTAAATATATGGAAAATCCTAAAAATCTATATGTCCCTCCCCTTTGGTTAATTATAATCATAAACATATGTTAACCAGGATTAACTAGTTAAACCGTAACTAGTTAATAGCCTAA
>APFE031049725.1:12245-27037 GCA_000404065.3 Pinus taeda | reverse complement strand
TGTTTCCTATTAATACAAATAAGTCCATTCTTCTCAACAATTTGTTATTAATGAGTTGTTTCATATACGCCTTGGTCTATATGTTGAATATGTTTTATTTTATGAGATATTCAGGTGCTATGTAATTGTTTTATTATTAGTGAATGCAGGTTTCGAAGTGAAGGAGGAGCTCATCCAGATCAACGAGGCTGGACTACTACAACAGCGTTGGACTACAGGTAGGATCTAAAGCACTTGATTTCTTGTATGATAAATGCATGTTTAGAGAAGGATTGCTCTTAATTGTCTTGTTTGTCACTAGAAATTCTTAGGCTTCTAGGGAGGTTGGTTTTGTCCGCAAGATTAACTCTTTCCGCATGACAATGGGTAGGAAAGAAAGGGATGAATAGAGAGAGGTGGTGTGGGGGATAGAGAGTGAGGGGGGTAGATGGAGGGAATGGTAGTTTAAGGGAGTGGAAATCATGGAGGGAGGGATAAAGGGAGAGATATAATGAGGAAGTGAGAAGGAGTAAGAGAGGGAGAGAGAGAATGAGCTAGAGGGAGGGAGAATGGGAGATTAAGAGTAAGGGAGAGTGGGAGTGAGAGAGAGAGGGGGAGTGAGCAAGAAGGAATGTTTGGATTGAGAGATGCATAGTGTGGAACCAAGAGTGAGGGGCAGTGAAGGAGAAGGAGAGGGAGAGGTAGTGAGGGCGAGAGACTGAGAGAAGATGGATATAAATGGGTAGAGACATAGAGGGAGAGGGACAATGATGGAGAAAGCAAGAGTGTGAAAGGGATAGAGAGAGATGGTGAGATGGTTGAAGAACATATATGGTGAGAAAGAGAGAGAGAGATGGAGGGAGGGAGTGAGAGAGAGAGAGAGAGAGATAAATAGTGAGACAACATAGGAAGAGGTAGAGGGAGAGAGGAAAGGAGAAATGGAGAGGTATGATAGATAGAGGGAGAGTGGGAAGTGGGAGAGAGCGAGAGGGGAAGTGAGTGCGACTGGGAGAGAGGTGGGTGAGAGATGAATATATGGGAAGAGGGAATAGAGATATTCAGAGTGGGAAATAGAGAGAGAGAGAGAGAGAAGCAGGGAGATGGACATATATATCGACACAGAGATATAGAGAGAGAGGGTGACTATGCCACATTCTTCTCCACCTCCTCCCCCTTCAAAAATGCTTCCTCCTCCACCTCCTCTCCCTCCCCCTCTCCCTGCATTCCCATCCTCCCCATATTTCTATTTACCTAGCACCTTCGCCTTCATTGCCTTCTGCACCTCACCCTCCATATCCTCCTCCTCTCAATGCTCTCCCACCAAATGGCTCATCCCCCACCTACCCCTACCTATCTCATCATCCATCCACCTCTATATCCTACCCCTAAGCCTCCTCCTCACCCTCACCCTCCCTCCTCTACCCTCTCACCACTCCCCCTTACCTTATGCTCCTCCAACTCCTCCTCTAACCTCAACCTCCCACTCACGCACCTCCTCCTCCTCCTTTTTCTCCTACTCCAACTCGCCACCCCTCCTTTGCCTCCTCCACTTCTGGCTCCACCTCCTCCTCCGCCCTTGACCTATTCTTCCTTCCCCTCCTCCAAACATCCTCTTTTTCTCCTCACTTCCACCCTCACTCTAATCCTCTGCCAACCTCACCTCCCCCTTACCCCCCACTCATGTTCCTCTTTGTCCTTGATCCTCGATCCTCCTCATCTTTCTAGTCTTCCCCGCTCATCCCTCATCCTCTTTGTCTCTCTTTTACTTCCTTCTCCTATTTCCAACCTCCTCCTCCTCTCCTCTCCCTAATTACCGCCTTCATTATCTCCCTTCCCCCTTCCTGCTCCTCCTCATGCACACCCTTCCTCTCCAACCCTCCAACTACTCCTCCTACTCCCCCACCTCAACTTCGAACTCCCTATCCTCACCCTCCTCCTTCTCCCTTTCCCTCCCTTTCCTCATAGCTCCACCTAACCTGTAGATTTATCCTCTTCCTTCACTCCCTAGCCTCACCTGTTTTTCTCCTCCGCTTTCCAAACGTCTCCTCTTGCCTCCTAATCCTACTATTTCTCCATCCCTATGTCTACTCCTCTTCCTCCACCTCCCTTCTCTACCATCCCCCCATCCGCCCCTCCCCTATGCTCCTCCAACTCTTCCTTTTCCGCCTCCTCTCCCACCCCCTCCCACTCCCCCACCTCTTCCTCCTCCTTCTACTCCTCCTCCCACTCTACCCCTACTCTGCTTCCCCCACTTCTTCCTCCACTCTTTCCTCCCCCCTTTCCCTCTTATTCCTTCCCCTCCTCCACACATCCTCCTTTTTCTCCTCGCTTCTCCTCACTCTTCTCCTCTTCCAAACCGACCTAATGCTCCCCTCCCTCTCACCCTCATGTTCCTCCTTGTCCTTAGTCCCTCCTCATAACCTTTCTAGCCTTCCCCACTCATCCCTCCTCCCCTCTTCCTCTCCTCCACTTCTTCTTCAGCTTCCTGCCCTCCTCCTCCTTCTTTCCTCTCCCCTATGATCACCTTCCATGTCTCCCTTCCCCCCTCCTCCTCCTCATGCATGCCCTACCTCTCCCACCCACCCACTCGGTGAACCACCTCCCTACCTCCTCCTCCTCCTCCTTGTACACTCCTCTCCCCCTCCACAATATATTCCTCTTGCTCCTCCTCCTCCATCCTAATATTGTGCCACTTCTCCTTTTCCTCCACCACATCCTTTGTCTCTTTCTCCTCCCTCCCCTTCTCTTCCCACACCATCTTGCCTTGCCCTCCCCCTCTCCATCCCCCCAACCACCACCACCACCAACCACCAACTCTTCCTCCTTCTCCTCATACACCACTCCCTTATCCACCTCCTCCCCTCAACCACAACATCTTCCTCCTCCTTCACCCCTTCATAACCCCTGCCTCTATCCTCGTCCTCCACATCCTCTTACGCCTCTACCTCTCCCCTTCTCCTCCTCCTCTTCCTTGTACTCCTCCACATGCATGCCATGCTCCCTCTTTGTTTTCTTCCTCCCCCTTCCCCTCTCCTTCTCCTCCACACTAATAATTCATATATATCTATATGTGTGTGTGTGTGTGTGTGTGTGTGTAAATAGTAATCCAATAAATAATATGATTTGAAAAATGAATACAAATAGTTAGTTATGTAGAAAAAATTTAACTCATAAAATTTATATAATAATATCAAATTTTGTTGTGAGAAAGCGCAAAACTCAATGTTTATTTCTAATTTATAGGACTATCTAAATAAGATTATAAATTATATGAACTCTTTGAAAACTAAAACAAACTAAAATCTGATTTATCATAATCATAAATTATGGAAACCTTAAATATAATTAAGATACACACAAAACACAAGGAAACTTCCAAAAGCTGAATTACCGTAAACATAAACTCTTGAAACTTCAAATATAACTAAGATACACACACAAACACAAGGAATCTTCCAAAAAACTCCACAGGTCATAGACGTAAATAGATGTAACACCACTACAGATGTTGTATAATAATAATAATAGTACTATAATCTCTCATATTTCGTTATTTGATGTGCTCACAAAATGAAGTACAAAAGGCTCCCTCGACATTGAACTGAATCAGTTCATGAAAAAAAATACATTACTCTTTACATATGCCCTTATGATAGGTGGTCATTGTCTTCAATACCTTTATTGTTAATATGTATTTCTAATATATTGTTGTATTAAGACTATGTACCTGTAGCACTCTCTTTCACAATTATACAAAACAAAATGGTTTATTAATATTGTAACCCTTATTTGTGTTTAGATCTAAGAAGAAAAATTAATTGGCTAGCAATTAGTGAGGAGAGAAGAATGTTGATGAGAGAGTGCTCCTCCTCCCTCCTCCACCTCCTCCTCCTCCCCTGACCCTCTTCCTCCTCCCTCTGCCTCCTCCACTTTCCCTGACTCTAGCACTCCCACATCCTCCCCCCTCGCTAGCCTCCTCCTTTGCCTCTACTCCCACCTCCTTCTCTTCCTCCTCCATCTCCTTCCCATCCCTCCCCTGATGCCTTCCCCTCCCCGTCTTCGCCCTCCTCCCCATCTACCTCTACCTCCACTTCCTACCCCTCCCTCCTCCACCTCTTCCTCCTCCCCCTCATCCTTGCCTCCTTCCTCCCCTCCTACTCCTCCTCCTCCCTCCCACCCACCTCTTCCCACTCCTCCCTTGTCGCTACCTCCTCCTCCTCCCCCTGTGCCTCTCACCTGTTGTTACTTCCCCTCACTCCTCCTCCCCCTCCCTCCTTTTCCTCTTCACCGTCCTCCTCAAACCCCCCCCTCCACCCCCATCACCTCGTCTGATGTTCCCTTGTGCCTTCATTTTGGTTATGTGTTGGGACCCATGTAAATGCGTTCAAGAAGGTTGAGTTGTATCGTGTGAGGGTGCCCATGTAAATTTTTTCGGCCTAGTTGAGTGTGGTCGTTTCATTTGAGGGCATTCCCCGGCACATGAGCCCATGACAAAAATGCTAAGTTGTGACCGAGGATGGGCCTTATGCATGTTTGTGCAACTCGATTGTCTAATGCTTACTTGTGGCTTCATTCCGATCGTGCATGGGTACCCATTCAAAATTGTTCGAGTTGGTCAGGTTGGGTCAGGCTGGGTGCCCATGTAAACACATTCAACTAGGCCAAGTCGGATTGTGTCATTTGAGGGTGCCTATGTAAACTCGTTCGGTTAGGTTGGGTCATGTTGTGTTGTGTGAGGGTGCCCATGTAAAATTTTTCAGTTAGGTTGGTTCGGATCGTGTCTTGTGAGGGCACCATGGAAACTCATTCAATCGGGTTGGCTCGTGCCATGTGAGGGTGCGCATGAAAACTCGTTTGGTCGGGTCAGGTCGAGTTGGGTCCTGTCATGTGAGTGTGCACCCGAGAAAATGTGCCCATGAAGAAAATGCTAAGTTCTGACCAGAGGTGGGTCGTGTGCATGTTCGTGCGACCCGTTTGCTCAACACTCCCTTGTGCCTTTGTTTTGGTCTTGTGTCGACAACCATGTAAACTCGTTTGGGTGGGTTAGGTCGTGTCATGTGAGGGAATCCATGTAAATGCATTTGGTCACATGGTATTGGGTCTTTTCGTGTGAGGGTGCACCCAGGCACACTGGCCCGAGTTGAAAATGCTAATTTGTGAATCTGGGTGGGCCTTGTATACATTTGTGCAACCAATTTTCCTGATGCTCCCTTATGCCGTCGGTATGGTCATCTGGGGGCACCCATGTAAAATCTTTTGGGTGGGTTGATTTGTGTCATGTGAGGACACCCAGCTAAACTCGTTCGCTCTTGTTGGGTCATGTCACGGTGAGGGTGCCCATGTAAATTCATTGGGGAAGGTTAGGTCGTGTCATATGAGGGTGTCCTAGGTCACATGTGCTCATGTAAAAAATGCTAGGTTGTGACCAACGGTGGGCTTTATGCATGTTCATGTGTTATGTTTTCTTGACGCTTCTATGTTCCTTCATTCCAGCTATGTGTTGGCACCCATGTATACTCGTTCGGGCAGGTCAGGTCATGTCGTGTGAGGGTGCCCAAGCAAACTCATTCGGTTGAGTTGTGTCATGTCACGTCATGATGCCCATGTAAACTTATTTGGGTGGATTGGATCGTGCCATGTGAGGGTGCGTCTGGCCGCACGTGCCCGTGTCAAAAATTTTAAATTGTAACTGGGGGTGGGCATTGTGCACGCTTATGTGGCTTGTTTGCATGATGTTCCCTTGTCCCTTCATTTTAGTCATGTATGGGCACCTAGTTCCTATTGCTCCTCTCGCTCCCCCTCCACCTCTTCCCTCTCCCTCCTCTCCACCTTCGGCTCTTCCTCCACCCCCTCCACCTTCAGCTCTTCCTCTTCCCCCTCCTTTTCCTCTACCACTTCCCCCCCTACCCCACCTCTTCCACCTATACATCTTCCACCTTTTCCCCCTGTGCCTTCATTTCCTCCGCCTTCCCCCCTGTCCTCATCCTCCTCCTTATCTTCCCCTCCCCACATCCCCCAACCTTTGCCTCAGCACCCACCCTCACACGCCTCTCTCTCACTATCCTCCTCCTCTTTCAGATCCTCTCACCCACTCTACCTCCTCCCGCCTCCACCTTCACCTCTCCCCCCACCTCCTCCCCCTTCTACTCCTGCTCCTTCCCCTCCCCCTCTTCCTACTTGCCCTCCTCCCTTGGCACCTCCTATCCCTCCCCCTTCATGTCTTGCACCTCCTCTCCACTCCCTCCTCCTCCTCCTCCTTTGCCTCCTCCGCCTCCTCCTCTTCCTCTTCCTTCTCCTCCCCCTCACCACTTCGGGCTTCTCCTCGCCCCCCAAATGCCCATGGCTCCTCCCATGCCACCTCCCCCTCCACCTCCTCTCTGCCTTCTCCTCCACCTCATCCTACTATTAAAAACATAAAAGGAAAAAATAATTACATACCACTTAATTGCCTTTACTTATAGTACTTATAGATTTTCATATTTATTCCCCCAGCTCATCCTCTCCTCCTCCTCATTCGCCTAAGAAAAACATAAGAGAATAAATAATTCCATATCCTTTCATTCTCTTTATTTACACTACTTACGGTATTTACATATTTTCATATTTATTTACGATGATAATTCACATATCAATACATAAATGTTAATAGAACAAATGACCTACATTAAAAAAAAATGCAATATAAATAATTAATTATGTGATCTCTAATTTAATTTAGAATAGCTTCCTTGTCATTCTAGCAAATCGAGTTAAGGTGGCAAAAATAAAAAATTGCAAAAACACTAGTACTGTTTGCATATGCCAGTTGGTCATTGTCTTCCATACCTTTCCTGTTCAGGGGCATTTCTAATCTAATGGTGCATTAGGACAATGTACCTGTAGCACTCTATTTCAACTAATTTATCACCATCATACTCACATGTTTTGTTGTCTTTCAACTAATTGATCACCATTATACCAGAATAGAATGAAATTGTAACCATTTAGCTTTTGTTGTTATTTGTGTTTATATTTCAAAAGAAAATTTAATTGCCTAGAGATGGGTGAGGACTAACTATGATCTGCAGTGAGGAGAGACCAATATTGATAAGAAATTGTTCAAAATTTAAAATGTGTGAACAATAGTATAATGGTCCAGTAAAATTGTAAATAAATGTCATCAATAGTTGCAGAAAAATAATTATAAATAAGACTTCGAAACAAGTGCTCAGTATTTCAAATGTGCGAACAAAATTATCCATAAATGCTATCCATAGTTGCAGAAGGAATTATCCATAAATATTATGCATCACAAGAATTATGGGAGAAAATATGTCCTTCTAGGGTAAAGAATTGCTTCATCTTACTCTCAATGAGACATTTTAGGTCCTTCTCACATATAGAATCACGTACAATGAGATTTATGTATATTGGCTCACACTCTACAACATGATTTAACTTCGAGTATTACCAACAGATTTAGTCGAATTTAAGTGAGTTTATATGTACAAAAATATTTATACACTCAGGCTATACAGAAAAGGAAGATATCAGTTTGTAATAGACAAGATTTGATATGGTTGTAGCTTAATAATATTACATATCTTGTAATTAGCTTTTAAAATTATAAAAATAAATCTAATAAACAGTCAAGGTGAAAATTGTAATTAAGTTGTATTGTAATTAGCTTTTAAATTTATAAAATTAAATCTAATAAATAGTCAAGGTGAAAATTGCAATTAAGTTGTAATGTAGAGGAAAGTTAAATTAGGAATAAACGTAAGCTTTCTATTTTGACAAATGCAGGCCAACTAAATTGATGGAAAAATTTGTGTTCAGCTAAATTCATGGAAAAAATTGTGTGGTGAGTCAATCAATTAATAAAATAGTGTGGTTAAGTTGATGGAAATGAAAACAACTTTTAATTCGACAAGCAAAAATAAGTCAGTTAAACATGATGGATTGTTTAAACTAGCATGAAACCAATAAAATTTAATTGAATATGGATAGAGAATAATAAAAGAATTAATTAGATAAAGATACGACAAGCACTTAAAAACTGATTAAACTCATCTAGTTTATTGGAAATCTAATATACTAAATTAAACAATTAGTTCAATTATTAAAAATGTTTGTGAAAAGCATTATTAATATAATATTAAATTTAGTCAACATGGTAGATTCATCGCAAATTCATGGAGCCATTGTGGGTAAACTATTGAATGAGAATGGAAAGTATTACATGTAGCTCAAATTTGTCTAGCAAAGGATGTTTAAGGGTTTGCATCATATTGATGTCTCATCTCTCCTCTTTTATCCATTGAGCTCATCCAAGAAATCAACATTACCATCCTCTAGCAGCCTAGGATGATATGAATACGTTACCAAGAAAAGAACATGTAGTTAAACATGCAACTTTTGGAATTAAATTCACAAAAACAAATGATTTATAGATGGAATTTGATGCCATGGCAGAGCTTAAAATCATATCATATAAATGAAATACCATGCCATCCATGCACATGGTCATTGATCTATCCACACACAGACAAGACATGACTGACTCTCACACACATATGGCCATTGTAAATTCTCTCGTCCTCTATCCACATATAAACTGGACATAACTGACACACAAATGGCTCCAAAAATACTCAGACTCAAACCAACCACACATCCAAACACACTAAAAAATAACAAGAACTGATATATATATATAGCTATTTCTCCACCAATATTCTCAACCCTATATGATATATGTACTTCCCACGCTCTTTCAAGGTTTCATCAACTCTAAATTTTCATGGTTTCCATAATATAAAGCCAAATGGTCATTACTAGAGCATGACTCCCCATTTCCATAATTTCCATAATATAAACACAAATAGGGATTATAAAATTTGCTAATTTGTTTCGTTGTCAGAAAATATAACAGATTGGACCGTTCATGGTTTGCATAGTATAAACACAAGTGGGCATTATCCAATGTGATAGGTTATTTTTTTTTGTCGGGAATTATGTTAAATTGGACCATTAGTACCATACATATGGGAGTGCTTTTGTTCTGCTCTGACAAGTGCCCGAGTGTAATATGATGTTTTTGTAAGAGTATGCTTTTGTCAGAGAATATAACAATCTTGATCGGGCTTTTGTTAGAGATTATGCTCTTGTCAAGGAATATAATGCATCAGGCAATGTTCAAGTGGAATACGTGGATTTCTTGTCAGATAATATGCTTTTGTCAAGGAATATAACATATCGGGCATTGTCGTAGTGGAATATGCAGCTTCTTGTGAGACATTATAACAAACTGCAGGCGCCCACTAGGCATAAATTCGTTTCAACATTAGCTGGACACTACTTGGCATAAATTGTTTTCAATGTTGGATCAACACCAAGCATCCACTACTCACATTATCTATCACACACTCACCCAATACTTGCATGTGCCTTTAAATTTGCTTCAACGCTTCAACAACTCCCAAGTTGCTGCTACGATTTCTATGCCTTCTTACTGGAGAAAGAATGTTGAAAGAACATGTTATATACTTAATTCATAATTAGCTAATTGGAAAAATGGAAATTACATTTTCTAATAATTTAGAAATAATAAAAAAAAAACAATTAAATTTAAAATAACAAAAATATAAATTAAAAAAAATATTGAATTGCTTTCATTAACGTGCACAGAAAATGCACAAAGTCAATTTTTAAATTGAGAATGTGAACCTCTATATAACATCTTCTGGAACATTGTCTACGCAACTTCCAAATAAACTCTCTAGTAATGATGATGAATTCAGAAAATTATGGATAAACAGTTTAATTATAATTAGTGTTTTTTTATTATATAGTGAAATCGATAAAATACAATTATGGGTGTTTTTATTGAAAAAATATCTATTAAAATTCATATGGATTAATTATTTTTTTCCTCCAATAAATAAAATATTCATATAGATAAATGGTTTTCTTGTTAATAAAAAAAAATTAATTTATATTTTTTCAAAATATTTTTAAATTAGAAAAATTTGAATGATACCTATTTTTTTTCAATATTTTTAAGAGTATTGTAAAATTCTAGCTCTTTGAAAAACTGTAATTACTAAATCTTTGAGGGATTGTTTAGCTACAATCTAGTAGTTGTGAGATTACAACAATGAGGGAAAATATATGGAAGCATCCACTCGGTTTCCCAATAATATTTTTATTTTATAATAGATATATTAATATATGTATCTTTAAATTCACTAATTCTAATAAATATATTATTAGATATTCCTATTCATTGCACTATATATTAACTCCTCCTAATTGTGTCCCTTCTTTAATGTAACCTTTGACCACTATGCCCACTATAATATCTAATAGAATATGTTTCCCTTAACCAAAAAGTCATTGTGAATGCCAAAAAACTAATATGTCCCATAACCCATATAACCGCTAATTTACTGTGATCAGTAGTACTCTTAGAGAATTAGAAAACCTTCCACAATGCAACCTCTAACCACTATTACGATTAACGAAAAGTGACATTGATTAATTTATAATCCTTAGCATACTAACTCTAAAATTAGGTAAACCATTGTGCACTATGATCTTTAACACAACGAATTATAGAAACTATGCCCCCTAGTGTAGTGTCACGATAAAGATATTGTAAGTCCTAAGAAGTCACAACCCACATAAAATTTAATAGTTAGCATATTAGCTATAACTTATATATACATAAACTGGCTTAACATAGTGAAGATAACAATGTATCAAGTGTAGCTCCTTCAAATTAAATTCTATGAGAAGGGAATATAGAAAAACTTACTATTTTGTGAATGATATTTTGACTATTGACATTAACCAAAAGAATATTTTATGGGGGTCAACCTATGGTAATGATATTTATGAGTATTCATATATGTCCCATTAGATGATATGATAATGGCCTATATTTTGTAGATCACTTGAGGCCATAATGTTGGTGTGTCAAGCCCATTTCATCTATTATGCTTATGCTTTCAAAACCTTAATTTTACCTATGTTCCTTATCTCAATGTGATTTGTTCTTTTCCTTTATACTAGTAATTAATGTTCATTATCTACTACACTATAAGTATATAACAAATTTGTTGGAATATTTTAGTAAAATATAAAATATTGTAAAATATTGGTGCATATTTTAACGAATTGTAAAATCTTGTAAAATATTAGTGAATCATTCACTTAATTATAAAATCTTGTAACTTATTGGTGAATCCTTCATTCAATCTTTACATCAAGTTATTTTTCCTTCTTATGCATTTATTCTCTAATAGAATAACAATTATCCAATTACTTTGCTTCAAATAAACCAACATCTTTAGGATTTGGTTGTTCATCACCATCTATATGTTTTTTCAACTCCTTGGTGTGTAACTATTATAGTAACTATTTTGTTTTCTTCTTCAATCAAAACTCTAACAATTGTTGATCAACACACAATTTTTTGAAATTACACAAAATGCGCAATGGGATTGACTAAAATACAAAATATGTAATGAAAGTTAATTTCATATATGATAAAAAAATCAATTAACACAAGGTCATTATATAGCCACAATTTTTGAGTTCAAAAATATAGCCCACAAAGAAAAATGTTCATTACTTAGTATAACATGTTGCAATATAAGTATCATCAAAGGATTTCAACTTCAAAAATGATAATACACTAAAGAGTCTCTCATCCTCCAATATTTTCATGTATTCCTCCTTTAGCCATTCCCTCAAAAGTATAATTTCATTAAATGAATTTTGTTCCAATGAAAATAGATCCCCTACAATGAACACATAGGAAGCTAGAGCATAGGTCATTATTCCATACAAGATAAATTGTGGATTCTCTAAAAAGCAAAGAAGCTCAAGTCATGTATGAAAGTGAACTAGAAATTAATTTATTTTCCTTAAACTATTAGATATATAAAAAGTATTGATAATTACACAAAATATGTGGAATACCCAAAGAATAAAGAAAGCCATATATGATTCCTAATATCCTATTTTTCTCAAGTAAACATAAAAAAAAAACCATATGGCTTCGTATTCAGGAAAAACCATTGACGTTAACCCAACACTTTTTAAATCAATGATAATTAGGTGAAACAAGTCATTTCCAAAAAATGGTTCATTAAAGAATAAAACTAGAACTATAAGTGTTTAAGGGACTAAAAAAAGTTTTAAACTATATATATAAATATATATAATATTGCCTCAAATTATTGGACAATATATCGGATTTAAACGTAAAAGAAATTTCATGTACTTGAATGACTATATTTGTGCATAAAGAAAATATTCCTAAATGAATTACTTATCATTTAATAGTAGGATATTATGTATGTTAAGAGTTCTATTTTGGATTCATGAGACTGTAGCTTTCATTTCCAACTATGGAGAAGGGAGTGCCAATTTAATATTTGAATTTAAGACATGAACCTTAAAATTTTCATATCTCCACATCTACCTCCACCATCTAATCGTCCACTTGCACCTCCTCCTCCTCCTCCTCCTCTCCTCCAACTCAAATTTCTCCAACTCCACTTCCTCCACCACCTTCGCCTCCTCCTCCTCTTCTTCAACCACCTCCTCCAACTCCACCTCCACCACAACTTCCCTAACCACCACCTCCAACCCCACCTCCACCACTTCAATCTCCACCCCATCCTCCTCCTCTACCCCCCCCCTCCTCTTTATCCTCCTCCACCTCCACCGCCACCTCCTCCTCCTCCACCTCCTCTCCACCCACCTCCTCTACTACCTCTGCCTCTACCTCCACCTCCTCCTACAACTCCTCTGCCTCTAACTCCTCCACCACCTCCGCGTCTACCTCCTCCTCATCCACCACCAACTCCAACTCCACCTCCACTTCACCCACCACCTCCTCCTACTGCTTGTCCTTATCCTCCTCCTCATGCTCCTCCTCCACCTCCACCTCCTTGACCTCAGCTCGTCCTTCTCCTCCGCGTCCTCCTCCTCCTCGTCCACCTAAACCTCCACCTCCACCTTCACTTCCACCTCCACCTCCACATCCATCTCCTCCTCCTCCTCCACACCCTTCTCATCCTACTCCTCCTCCACCTAAACCTCCAACTCCACCTTCACTTCCACCTCCACCTCCACATCCATCTCCTCCTCCTCCTCCTCCTCCTCCACACCCTTCTCATCCTCCTTGTCCTCCACCTCCACCTATACTTCTACCACCTCCACCTCCACCCCCTCATCCACCTCCTTCCTCCTCCTACACCTCCAACTCCTTCACCTCCTCCAACTCCAACTCCTCTTTTGCTTCCTCCTCCTCCTCCTTAATCTCCATGTCCACCTCCTCTTCCTCCTCCTCCTTCTGCTCCTCCTTCACCTCCACGTCCTCGACCACCTCAAACTTTGCTTTCTCTTACTCCTCCTTCTCTACCACCACATTTTCCTCTACCTCCTCCTCCTCCTCTTTCACCTCCACCTTCAAATCCTCCACCACCTCCACCTCCACCCCCTCCTCCACCACTCTGCTCCTCCAAAATCTTACCTCTAAACCCGTCCTCCTCCACCACAAGGCCTCTTCCTCTGCTCCTCTTTCGTTCTCCACCTCCTCCACCTCAACTCCACCTCACCTCCTCTTGCCCCTCCTCCTCCTCCCTTTGCTCCCAACACTCCAACCCTCTACTCCTGCCTCCTCCTTTGCATCACGTACAACTCCTCCTCCACGTCCTCAACCACCCCTCCACCTCCTCCTTCTCCACCTCCACCTCCCCAACCACCACCTCCACCTCCTCCTCCTCCTTCACCAAGACCTCCACAACCACTTCGACCTTAACTTCCACCTCCACCATGTAAGCATATACCCCCTCCTCCACCTCTGAATCCTCCTCCACCTCCAATACCACCTCCACCTCCACCTCTACCTTTGCAAACTCCTCCTCCTCCCCGACCACCTCCACCTCCTCCACCTACTATACCTCCTTCTCCTCCTCCTCCTCCTCCTACTCTTCCTCCACCTCCACCTCCTCCTCCTTGACGAACCCCACCTCCTCTTCCTTAACCTTCAACTCCACCTCCTTCAACACCTTCACCTCTGCCATCTCCTCCTCCACCACCTCCTCCAACACCACCTCCTCTTCCTCCACTACCACCTCATCCACCTCCACCTCTCCTCGGCCTCCATGTACACCTCCTCCTACTCCTCCTCGACCACCTCTTACACCTCCTCCACCACCACCTCCACCTCCACCCTGTACACCTCCTGCTCCACCTCCACCTCCTCCTCATCCTCCTCTACCTCCGCCTCCACCTCCACCTCAACCTCCTCTACCACCTTTGCTTCAGCCACCTCCTCCTCCTCCACCACCTCCTACTCTTCAACCACCTCTGACTCCTCCTCATCCTCCTCCACCACCTCTGCCACCTCCTTGTCATCCTCCGCCTCGAGCTCCTCTAACACCTCAACCTCCACCACCTCAACCTTCACCACATCCTCCTCCACCTCTACCTCCACCTCCACCTCCACCTTCACCTCTACTTCTACCACCACCTCCTCCTCCTCCTCCTCCTCATCTTCCACCACCACCCCCTCCAACATCACCTCCCTAACCTCCACTCCCTCCTCCTCCTTTACCACCACCTCCACCACCTTCACCTGCTCCTCCTCCTCCTCCTCCTCCACCTCCAGATCCTGCCCCACAACCTTCTCCGCCTCCACCCCATCCTTCTCCTCCTCCACATCCACAACCTCCTCCTCCGCCTCTACTTCCCCCTCCCCCATTTCCACCTCCACCTCCTCCTCCAACACCTCCACCTACAGCTCAACCTCCTCC
>APFE031049725.1:0-12225 GCA_000404065.3 Pinus taeda | reverse complement strand
TCCTCCCCTGCCTCCTCCCTCCATGCCATGCCTCTGCCTCCGCATCCATCCCCACCCCATCCTCTATCTCTTATACATATTCCCCCTCCTCCCGCTCCTCCTCCTCCTCCTCACCTACATCCTTTGCCTCCTACCCCTCAGCCTTCTCCTCTCTCCCCTCATGCTCCCTTCCTTCCCCGCCTCCACCTCTACCTCTCCCCTCGCTGCCTACTCTTTCACCTCCTCTCCCTCCCCCTTGCCCTCTTCCTTCTCCGACTCCTCCCCTTGAGCCTCTTCATCCTCCCCATCATTCACCTTTGCCTTTTACCCCTCCTCTCCTGCTACCTCCCCCTCATCCTGCCTTCCTCCTCCTCCTCCTCCTACCCCCTTGCCTCTTCCACCTCTTCCCCCTGCTCACCCTCACTCTTCTTCCTGTCTTGCTCTACATGCCCCCCTTCCTCATCCTCCTCACTCACCCCCCAACTCCTCATCCCCTGCCTCCCACTCTCACAACTCCTCTACCTCCGCCTCCTGCTCCTACCCCCTACCGATTCCACTTCTTCACCCTCCTCCCCCTTTCCCTACTCCTCTACCTATGGCTCCCCTCCACTCCTCATTCTCCTCCTATTCCTCACTCCCCCACCTCCTCCTCATCAGCCCCACCTCTACCACCCCCTCCTCCTTCCCAGTATTTCCCTTGCCTCCCTCCGCAATTACCTCCCCCTCCTCCACCTCTACCTCTCCTCCCCTCCTCAACTACCTCCTCCCCTCATGCCCCACTTCCACCCTCATCTCTCCTCATGCCACCCTCATTTCCCTCCATCTTCTCCATTTGCCTCCTCCCTCACCCCATATTCCTCCTCACCATCCTCCCCCTCTGCCTCTTCCCCCTCCTCTCTTGCTGCGCCCCCCTCCTCGCCCCCAAACCTTAGCCATTTCCACCTCTGCATCTTCCAACTCTGTTTTTTTGTTCAATCGATTGAACGATTGTTGTTCAATCAATTGAACAACACCATTTTTTTTTGTGTTTTGTTGTCAATCGATTGAAAGATTGTTGTTCAATCGCTTGAACAATTGATGTTCAATCAGTTGAATGATTGATGTTCAATTTCTTGAACAATTTCTATTCAATCAATTGAATATCACTAATTGTTTTTGTGTTTGTTGTTCAATCGATTGAACGATTGTTGTTCAATCAATTGAACAACACTAATTTCCTTTTGTTTATTTTTTGTTCAATTAATTGAATGATTGTTGTTTAATCCATTGAACATCAAAAATTTATATTTCGTATTTTTGTTGTTCAATTGATTGAATGATTTTTGTTCAATCAATTGAACAACCCCACTTTTTCTTTTCTGTGTTTGTTGTTTGATCAATTGAACAATTGTTTTTCAATCGATTGAACAACCACTCTTCGGTAGAATGAATAGCTGTGATTTATTTTTTTGTTTCATCGTTGCTTATTCTTTTTGCCATTTTCTTTCTCTTCTATGTTTTGAGTAAAAACCATCTGGTTGGATTTGAAATTTGTACCTAAGATAAAGAAAAATAGTAATGTCAATACCTTTATGACTTATGAAACCTTTTGATGCTCATCTTTATTCCAAAGCTGACATGGTCCATCTCTATGATGATTGGTTAAATATCTTCCCTTTGGACACATCATAAAATTATTTATTATCTTAATACCATGTTGGTTTATCTTTCACACTTTCAAATGGATAAATCTCTTTGATATGGTGGTACGAGGGTCAAATCATAACTTTCATTGGAATTTTTTTTTACTTCTTATGCCATCCCTGACCCTTAAGGAATAAATGAGCCTCCCCCTCTTTATAATAAAAGCATGAAAATATGAAAATATGAAAATATAAAAATATGAGAATGAAACAAACATTCTCTTAAAGAGGATAGGGGGTCTCAGTACGAGCAAACCTAGCATGATCATAAGGATGTAACAGGTGACATTCCAGTATTGCCACCACAACAAGGTAATGACCTTCTTGATAATTAAAACCATTAAAAGGACATGGGGTCTCATCATGAACCATACTAAAAGGAAAAAATTGATAATAAGTCACACTATTGATTCACCCCCCACTCTCAGTAGTTCTCAAAAGTTTATAACAAACCTGAGATATTTGGTGGGATCCACCTCCCCTTTTTTGTCATACACATATGTACACAGTAAATATATGCTTCCATTTATTTACAGCGTCTTCCACTTGTGGTTTATTGGTTAAGTCATTACCTTGTTGGCCAAAAGGTTTATAGGTTCAAATTTTGTCAAATGTGCCCATTGGTTCACTCATAGTTTTGAACAATAAAACATATCCGCATGACACTTTTCCATAGGGCCATGTGTTGCCTATCCATTGGGCTAAGTGTTTCCCATTTAGTGGGCCACATGGTGAGTCTTCCACCTCCCAAATGTTAGCTTCTCACTATGCCATGTGTTAGCTCTTGGATCTACCATCTGTCAACTGCAAGACAAGCCACATCACTTTGAACTTGACTTTCTACCTGTTGTCGTAAAACTTCAAACTGTAATAAGTTTCACATGCCTACTTATATTCACATGATTCACATTGCATTTGAATTGTCTTGTCAAGCTCTTCGATATGATACCATTTCCATCAACATTTGGATATTTTGAATATTAGGCCCTTTTTTAGGATCCTCCGAGATCAGGGAGAGTCCAAGAATATGTAAGTGTGTAAGATTAATAGTTTATTGTGTGATTTTTGTGTTTTTTTCCTTTTGATAAGGTTTTGTTATGTTACCGACTTTCACATTCTTGATTGCTTGTCTAGGAAGCAATGATACCAATGATAAATGGGTCTTTTCCCTGGCAAATTTCTAGAGCTCCAACTTAGGGATTTCTATTTCCATTAAATATTAGATGTGAACAATATCATTCTCCATTTCATCTAAAGGGTTGTAGTCTTGAGGCCCATTAAGAAAAAAGTCTTACACTTGTCCATTAACTACTGGTTCAATAATTACATTGAAGAGGAGATGCTCATTTCTATTTCGATGAACATAAAATCAAGAAAGTAATTTTGTAGAGAAAACCAAGTCATTAGGTGAAGAATGATATGGGTTGTAACACATATATGAATTAGAAGGATATAACACATATTTCATTAAAATTGGAATTATACAATGCATCTAGAATTTTTTTTCTTTAAGTAGATAGAGTTTTTCCAAAATGAGGAATTAGAAAATTGCTTAATTCTTACTTTGAATGGATATATTCACTATTTTTCTGATAAAATTATCATAATGAAATATATAATGAAAATTTATATAAGCTTATAGTAATTGTGTTTTTTATGTCTTTATGTCTAAAAGAATAATAATAATTTTTTGTTAATTATCATTATTCCATTTTTAATTAATTAGTAATATTTGTAATTTACTAAATAATTATTATGATTAATAATAGTTATTATTAACTATTAAAATAATAATAATTTTACTTAATGTATAAATTATAATTTATTATTAAATAATTAAGCAACTAATTAATTAATTAATTAATTTTATTTAATTATATAATATTTAAATGATCACAAGGTGATTTTTCACCGTATTGATTAACTTAAAATCCAATTTTCTTAGGGACATAGGACAAAAAAAACTAATAATCAAGCAGAGGTCTGCAAGGCCTATCCCTCACAACTAGAGAGAATATTCAAGATCCTCCCTTTCTTGGGGACTCCACTATTATTTCCATCATTTAGCCCATAATATCACTATTTTTTGTGATAAAATTGTGAGGATAAACTATATAAAACAAATTTGTATAAACACGCAAACGCAAATCCTTGACATCTTAATATTGACGTCTATTAGAATTATTTCTTCCAATATTATTTATGGTTCCTATTAAAAAATTTGATTAATATTATTTGATGATAAGAATATTTTATATATTAATATTATTGACGAATTTAATTATAGTGTGATATAGTAAAATACGACACTACGTGTTGAATCTTCTAGTATAAGGTTGACACAATTTTAAAGTATTCACACAATTTATTTATTGATAGAATTATACTAGTAGTGTGTTTATTTACTATTGTTATTTTTGTTTGTGTTGAGTACCGTATTTTATTATATTACGAGTTCATAACATTTTATAATCAATAAGAGAAAAAATTATATAACTTATATTGTGCTTAATTGTTTTCTTTTAACAATCAAAAATCAACTATAAAATAGATATTAACAACATAATTTATGCCTATTAGTATTATTAATTGTTTTATATTAATGTAAAGTTAAAGTTGATCAAGGATTACATAACGAGTAATAAATTTCGCAAAAAAGTATTGACATATAAAGTATATAAATGACATTAATAATAATATAATATATATTAACCTACATTTTAGTTATATTTTTCTATTATGGCAAATATTCTATGTACATTTACTTATTATAGTAATTCTAAGAGATGGCACCATTTTAATGTGTCAAATCTATAAAACTATTAATGACACAGTAACAATTTTTGTTATTGTTATAATTAGCAACAATTTCATTTATTGTTATAGTAACTTATTTTGTTTATGTTGATATTTAAAAAATACACCTTAACATATATTCTTTTTCTTGACCCATATCTTTCTCTCATTGAAAGCATGTCATCATTATCTTATGTAAAAGATGTTAACTAACATGGAAGACAAGAGGTTTCCTAAAATTGCTTCTAACTCCAACCAAAACCACCTTAAACTCAAGTAGGGACAACATAAGGATGAGCAACCTTGGCTAGGCCATTGGGAGATAAATGAGATCATTTTTCATGATAAATATATTAATATTAAAGATAGTATCACATTAAAATTTAATTATTAATAATTAATGGGGTGATAAAGAGTGAGAGGGTAGAAATGACATAAGATTTATATTAAGGAGGTATCAACTCGAATCTTGAAAACTAGAAGTATCTAGACTTTTCTTTGAGTAGTGTAAAGCTGGAATATGCATTTTTAAAATAAGAACAAACTCTCATGATCTCCATAGTGAAACTAGGAATAACTGGCAAATTAAAAAAAAAAAAAACATGGGAGGAAAGTGTCTATCAACTTTGTAACACTAAGAAGGTTGAATACGAAAAACACCAAGTTCTCTTAGATTGTCTAGCTCATACTTGTATTGGATCTTAATTTCAAAATATTTGACACTACCAATTTTCTTGATCTTTTAACTGAACAAAACTATGTTGATATTGAAATTCTTCTTTTAATGTTTTTCAAGCATAAAAATTAATTTCTGAAGAGTTATGAGTATTCACGTTATTCCCTAGAAATATCGGGGAGACCATATTCACTCTTAGCGGATGTTAATCATCATCATCATCATCATTGTCATCATTATATATCAATATAGGACATTTACACTCCTTTATAGTTGATGAGATAAAAATAAATGATGAATTGGAATAGTATTATTATTATTATTATTAATTATTTTTTGTGTTAGAAGCTAAGTTAATCGATTCTTACTTCATGGATAATAGATTAATGTGTGAAAAATATATTACTTATAAAATTATTTAATGACAATGAAATTATTAATGTCCATTATATATTATTAATCATTTTAAAATCAAAATCAATTATAAATAGGAATAGTGATAGAGTAGTATAGATTGATTTTTTTTCAAATACTAGAGGAAAGAAGGTAAACTAACTAAAGTAGTTCAAACCAAGTTCAAGATTTAACTCATGCATAATATATTGCATAGTATATTTCTTATCTATTATATATTACTATAGGAAATTCACACCACTTTATAGTTGACAAGATAAAAATAAATTATTAATTGAATTAGTAACACAACTTATTTTTATTATTTATATTTTTGTGTTAAAAACTAAGCCGTTTAAAGCTTACTTCATGAATAATAGATTAATGTGTGAGAAATATATCACTTATAAATTTATTTAATAAGAATAACATTAGTAATGTCCAATATCTATTATTAATTTTTTTAACAATCAAAACCAATTATGAATTTAAGAATAACAATAGAGTAGTATAGATTGATTTATTTCAAATACAAGAGGAAGGATTGTAAACTAAGTAAACTAGTCATTGCAAGTGTTCAATATTTAGTTTTTGAACTGTTTGAATATATATATTGAAAGAATGTATAAATGATATTCCTCTAAAACTTATATTCTTAAATTATTTTTATTATAATTAATATCTACATTTATGTATTAAAACCAAGTCCATAAAGATTTAACTCATGAATAATATATTAAGTAATAATTTTATTACATTTAAAATTATTTAACGACATAAATATTGTGTTTATTACAATTATTAACTATTTTAGTGTTCACACTAAGTAACTAGAAGTTATTATACTAGTACAATATTGGCACGCCTTCAAAGTCTAGAAGAGAAAATGTTCTCTGTCATTTGATGATCATTTTTTTTTTTTTTTTTTTTTTTTTTTTTGAATTAGAATGCAACAAAGTAGTACTATTTGACTTATATCAAATATAATAATTTATATTAATGACAACTCACTTCAAACATTACTTCAATTATCTAGCATTTATTTATTAAGTGTTTAAATGGTTTATATTAAAATTAGCTAATCCAATATTGTTTTAATATACCAAATCTAAAAGATATTGTTCTTAAGTGCATTATTGAATTTGGATATGTACATGTAGTGAGAAGTTATGTTGTTTAAAAAAAAAAATTTAATGTAAAAAATTGAATGAAAATTTTATGTAATTCACATAAAGTATCATCACGTCATTACATTGAAGTTGAACCAAATTGTGAATATATGTACTAAATAATGTAAAACTCCTCAAAAATTAATATGAATAGAATATTGGATATACAACAAAGATTGAAAATTGTTCCTGAAATATATTAATAGATCCTTCAAAAGACAAAATTACATTCTCAAATCATCTCCAACTAATATCAAGGTAATCTCTCAAGGAGATCAAGAAAAACTTCTACACCAAATTTATGTATCTTTGTATTCTTGTAATGTTCTTTCTTTGGCATCGATGCCCAAACTATGGTATTGATTGGGATATAGTCAAGTTATGTCTCATCAGGAGTAGGTGCCAAATGAAACAATCCTCTCCAATATTTCTCTAGCCACCATAACAAGTGTACACTCTTGCATGTGTTGGTGTTACAATGAATGCCTTTAATATGTCCATGTTGGAATTAATGCTGGTATTTATAAGCATTTTGAGGAATATTATATATCTTGTACCATGTTTACTTACAAATAATATTTTCATTAAATCTCACGTCCTTTAGTTGTCTTACAATAGGTGGTAGACCAAAACCATGGTTCTATGACATGAATTTATTTGAGAGGAGTGAATTCAAGACAAATCTCATAATAACTTTTTTATTTATGATTTTGAAACCCCTTATAACTATTGCAATGGATTTCCTATCCACATGTTCAAGACAATCTTTGCCTGCAACATTTAGATGCCAAAAGTTAAATTTCATTCTCTTCATCTATTTTTTATTGGCATTTTACAATTTTATTTTAGCCATAACTCATTTAGTCCTTCTATATGCCCTTTTTACATGCATATCAATTGAGTAATATATTTTTCAATATAAGTATCTCCATCTCATCCATTTTAGGGACTTGTTTCCTATATAACATCTAATATTTCCATTTCCTGGGGTGGCTCCTTGAACTTTTCCTTGACCCTTAGAAATCCTACCTTTTTTGTCTAGTAAATTATTTATTGGCCATATAACCAAACTGTGTTTAGACATATTCCCAATTCTACATATTTGAAAATTTTGATCTATCTCTTCCACAAAAACACCAAATTCTATTTCACCTAGCCTTTCACCCTCATCCATGCCATCGCCATGAACATGAACTATTATTCCTTTGGGAATGCACATTTTTATGGAATATTTATGGCATGAACATGATAGTGAGGTTCCAAAACTAATTTTGGCCAAATCTCATAAGATTCCAATTCACCCCCTACTATATGCTCAAATATTGTTGGATGTGGTAGAGAGGCATCATGTTTTAACACCTTCTCAATTCTAAGCATTATGCATCATTTCTTCACTATCTTTCCATGAGCCTTATGCCCAAGCTCTGTATTCAATATAGAGCCCTCACCCACTGTCACTCCTTTCTAAGGATCTACCTGTTCTCTAAGGGAAAATGTAGAAAATACATTTGAACCTATAAAAAAGTAAATAAGTTTAGCATTTTCTCAAACAAAACAATTAGTATTACTATCAATAACACTTAGCACATCCTTCAATATTTTGATTTACCTATGTTGAGCCTAAAATTCATGATCTTCCATTGATGAATGTCCCCTTTATCAACATCCTACACAATCAAATATGGTTGAGTATTCAATTATCATAATTGTATCATAGTCTACATTAACTCTTTATCAATCATAATAAGTTCCTCTCTCTATAAATTCAACTCTTCTGAGCCTAATAGCTTAACCATTAATTAGTAGGTCAACATAACCCCCTTTTGTCAAAAATATGTTTCCCACTAAATTGTAATTTGTAATTAAAGTTAAACCATGTAAAGTGTGATTTTATATTTTAGACAAAACACAACTTTCAAAAACGCAATATGGATGGAAGTATCTAGAATATTATGGTAGACATTTTTTATTTACTGAAACATTATTCCCCATCATTTAGTGTTTTGGCACCAAAATGTACTTTACATAAAATTAATCTCTCTCTCTCTCTCTCTCTCTCTCTCTTCTCTCTCTCTCTCTCTCTCTAATATAATATATAATAATATTATATATATATAGAATATATATATATATATAATATATATATATATATATTATATATATATATATATATATAAAGACCACACAATTAGTTATCTAGGCACCATTAGAGAATGATAGATATTAACTCACATCATACCACCAAGTTCCTATTTAACTTTGGAAATGGAACTTTATTGATGTATGTGTACAAATAATGTTCATAGGAAATTAGTAGAAGATGGAGAACCACAATATGGTCCTTTGGAACATTAAATAATGTACAAAATTGATGCTACTTAAGATTTAAAAATACCTATGTGAAACATACATTATATTAATATGTCACTTTTTGAGGATGTTTGATGTTTAAAATTGATGTGTGGAAGTCATTCTATATGTTTTTTTTTGAAATAAAAGTTTTAGTAGTATATACACTAAATAATTCTCATTTTTATTTTGAAAATTTTGAAATCACATTTCAAAACTATAGTTCCAATGCTAGGACACTCTACCTTTGCATATTTGAGGACATGTTGTTTAGAATGAATACGTAGGGATGTTAAACTCTAGGAAAGTGTAGATTTGAGTTTTGTCAAATATTCATTTTGATGAAGAAAAGTGTGACCTTATGCATCTAGAAATTAGTGAAATTGATTTTTGAGGCCGATAGCTATACAATTGAGAAGAAAGAAAAATAATACATGTTACTGAAAAATTGTGTTTGTCACTTTATAATTGCATATTTGTGCAATGGAAGAAAAGTATAAAATACTTCAATAACACATTTATTCATAAATCCAAAATTGTACAGGGGTTGTATTTTCTAGATGTCTCAATAATATGTATGCTAAATTTAATTCCATCACAAACACAAACATTTTTCCATCAACATTTTAGAGAAAAACAAGTCCAACACATTGCATTTCCTTCTAACTCAAGCACAAGCACATTGCCAATAACAATACTACAAGGTCAAACAAATCTAACACTTGCAGGATTTTCTTCTAGTGCAAACACAAGAAAGCAACAAAATTGTAGGGTGAAATAAATCTAGTGCATGCCATATTAACTTATAGCACAAACACAAACATGTTGCCAATAAAAACATTGTAATGCAAAACAAACCCAACTATAAAGCTATGGAGCTACAAATAGACAGTTGTTTAAAGCTTAAGCCAGACCTTAGCTATGGTCCTGTCTTCCATCCTTAGCTTTGTTTTACCTTGCAATGCCTGTGTTTATGCTAGAAGGAAATTTATTGTGTGTTACAACTGTTTTACTTTGCAATGTTGGTGTTTGTGCTAAAATAAATATTGAGTGTGCTATATTTATTTTATCCTGCATTGTTTACGTTTTTTTTTTTTTTCTTTTAATCCTGCAATGCTTTTATCTTTTTCCTTACACTAGATTTGTTTTTCTTTACATGCTTGTGTTTGCACTAAAAGAAAATATAGCCTTCACTAAATTTGTTTCACTATGAAATGCTCTTGTTTGTGCTAGAAACAAATCAAGCGCATGCTAGATTTATTCAACCCTACAATGCTTTTGTTTGTGTTTTTCCATACACTAGATTCGTTTACCTTACAATGCCTATGTCTGTGTTAGAAAAAAAATCTAACGTGAACTAAATTTCTTTTACCTTGAAATGTTTGTGTTTATATTAGAAGGTAATTTAGTGAGATTTTTTTACTTTTCAATGTTGGTATTTGTGAAAGAAATAAATATAGCACACACTAGATTTGGTTTACCTTGCAATGCTTATGTTTGTTCTAGAAACAAATTTAACCCATGCTAAATTAGTTTTGCAATCTTACAATGTTTGTGTTTATGCTATAAGGAAAGCTAACACATGTTAGACTTTATTTTACTTTTCAATGTCGATGTTTGTGGTATAAAAAAATATTGCACACATTAAATTTTTTTTACCATGCAATGTTTTTGTTTGTGCTAGAATCAAATCTAACAGATACTAGATTTGTTTTACCGTGCAATGATTTTGTTTGTACTAGAATAAAATATAGCATGCACTAGATTTGTTTTACCCTACAATTCTTGTGTTTGTGTTTCTGTTTTACCCTACAATTCTCGTGTTTGTGTTTTTGTTTTACCCTACAATGCTTTTGTGTTTTCTTTACACTAAATTTGTTTTATCTTCCAATGTTTGCATTTGTGCTAGAAACAAATCTAGTGCATGTTATATTTGTTTTACCATTAAATGTTTGTATTTGAGATAGAAACAAATCTAGTGCATGTTAGATTTGTTATAATTCTTTTAGTTGTGTTTTTTTTTTACCCTGTGATACTCTTATGTTTTTCCTTGCACTAGATTTGTTTTACCTTACAATGCTTGTGCCTATGATAGAAAAAACATGTTAGATTTTGTTTTTCTTGCAATGTTTTTGTTTATGCTAAAAGGAAATATATTGTGAGTTATATTTGTTTTACCCTGCAATGTTTGTGTTTGTGCTATAAACAGATCTAGCATATGTTAGATTTGTTTTATCCTAAAATGTTTTTTATTTTTCTAAAAGTAAATCTAGTGCGTTATATTGATTTCATCCTGCAATGATTGTGATTGTGCTATAAAAAAATATAATGCATGTGAGTTTTCTTTTATCTTACGATGGTTGTTTTTGTGCATGAAGGAAATCTAACACATGCTAAATTTGTTTCACCTGGCAATGCTTTTGTTTATGCTAGAAGGAAGTCTAGTGTGCACTAGATTTGTTTTGGCTTACACTGCTTTTGTTTGTGGCAAAAACAAATCGAATAGATGTTAGATTTTTTTTACCCTAAAATGTTTGTGATTGTTCTAGAAACAAATATAGTGTGCACTATATTTGTTTTACCATGTAACACTTGTGTTTGTGTTAGAAACAAATATTTAAAGTGCCATATTTCTTTTACTCTACAATGCATATGTTTGTGCTAGAAACAAACCTAGTGCGTGGTATATTTATTTTACCCAACAATGTTTCTATTTGTGCTAGATATTTTTTTTGTGTATGCTAGATTTGTTTTACCCTACAATGCTTTTTTTTGTGATGGAAATAAATCTAACACTCACTAGATTTTTCTAACGTGAAATACTTGTGTTTGTGCTTTTGTTTTATCTTGCAATGCTTTTGTGTCTTTTCTTACACTAAAATTGATTTACTTTACAATGTCTATATTTGTACTAGAAACAAATCTAGCAAGTGCTAGATTTATTTACACTCTAATTCTTGTGTTTGTGGTAGAAACAAATCTAACACGTGATAAATTTGTTTCCCTATAAAAATAGATACATAAATATACATAATTGAAAATTTACAGCCATATGCATGTTTCCCATTGTTTCAATTTATACTGTCAAAAAATAGGACATCGTTTTGGAAGATGTCTACTTTAACATGAAGTTCAAAATTTATTTATAGTAGATGTAAATTTTTAATATAAACAAAATATG